>BMAT01004252.1:124720-167128 GCA_019649035.1 Elysia marginata | reverse complement strand
ACTACTACTACTACTACTACTACTGCTACTACTACTACTGCTACTGTTGCTGCTGCTACTACTACCACCACCTTCACCTTTACCACTCAACTTAACTTAACTTCAAAGCACATTTGTTGTCTTTTTTTTTACCACAAACTTTGCTTCATAATTGTCCAGGAAAGGGGTGACGAAAAAGGCGCCATTCTTGTGAGTGAAATGATGGTGGTAGAGCCGGTAGAAGACGGGCTTCTAACAGGGCAAAAACATGTTTTTCAGGTGAGGTCCATCTAGCTATCTAAACAGAATATATAAAGATATAGTTTCAATATATTAAATTAGTGGGTTTTTTTTTAATCACAATAAAATCCATGATTTTATGTAATAAATTTTTAATTTTTTTTTATACAGTACATTAATCCCTTTCGGGAAATTTGTCTTCGCTACTAAACGAAACTGTGTCACCACAGAGCAGCGCCACTAATGCCCCAGCACACCAGTACATTTGAAGCCTGTAGCTGGGTACCCATTTTACAGGTGGGTGGACTGGCGAAATTTTGGGTAAATTCCTTTCCCAAGGCAATTGCAACATGGCATGGTCGGGAATCGAACCCGCGACCTCCAGATCTCGAGTTCGACGCGAGAACCACTCCGCCACGCTGCCCCATAATATTTTAATGATATTTTGATTTTAAAGAAACCGAAACAGATTTAAGGAAAAAAATCCCGCCAGAAATATCGGCGACCAATGGTCGTTAAGGATGACCCGATAGGCAAAGTTCACTGTCGATTTAAACGTGTCTTAACTTCATCTAGATCTCAATGTTTTTATGGATGCCCTGGTATGAACACTTGTGTTATAAGATATGTATTTAAAAGCTTGATAACAATTTAATTAAAAAATCTTACAGATGTAACGGGCATGTTAAAAGTATAGAATAAAAAAGGAAAGCAGCTGAACTAAAATATATCGGCACATTGAGAACAATGAGGACGAAAGTTTAAAAAATCAATATACCAAGGGAAGTAAGCAGCTCAACCGTAAGAAATCAATTTCTAATCCTCACAAAGAATTAGCTCAAAGGGAAATTACTAAAAAAAATTTGAAAATCGGTCCCAGTTCGCATATAGTTTTTCAAAAATCTCTACAGTCGTTCAAGGTAGTGTTGAACAGCCTGTTTTTCATAGTGGGATTTCGGATTTTTGTTTTTCTTTAATTTAGATCATAATTCCATGCAAGTTTTAAACTCATCCGACACGTGTTTTTAACAACCATTACCAGTTTTTTTTTAGAATTTTGACTTATATAATAATATTATAATTATCAAACGTAGTATTTAAAATGGAAATTTTAATTAAAAAAAAAACGAATTAACACGTAAACAAAGTATAATTATTGTCGACATGTAACGAGTTTGAAAAACTAGGTTACATTAAAATATTACAAAATTGAACATAACTATCGAGGACTATCAATGAAAGAAACTTCAGGCGGCTAAGGGGATCTGAAAAAAAAATCAATATAACAAAGACAGGAGCCTCTTACAAAAACGGTGTCAATAATTAACAGTGAAGAATAATAACTGTACAATTACTCTGTATCGCCAATGTTCATTTTCTTCCAACATCACGAGTCTCCATCCAAAGACTGCTGTTATGCTCACACAAAATGTAAAGTCATTTTAAACCATGTATTGGCAGAATGCTGTTAAAGCTTAAAGACATATTATTACGATCTCTGTAAAAATGTAAAAGTTTCACTATTCTTGAATACGAAGAGCAATACTCTCATATTGTATCATGCTCAGTGACCTCTCTCAGCATTTTTAGAGGTCTATAATTAAAACAGAAATATAATCACAATTATAGTTAAGTATAATCACAGTTTCTGACGTATAAATAGTGTACTTGTTCCAAAATTTTAGGTCTGCTGTGTGTGATGGATTCGTAACTATACCATGTATATGTTATCTACTTCCAGTAATTTTAAGTATGGATTGACTTTGTCGATGAATCAGTGTTTGCCAAATTGAGATTGACATATACTACATCTTAACATAATTCTGACATATAGGTGGATTTCAATTGTGAACATCAAGATTTTTTTAAAATGCCAGACACATATTGATCATACACTTTAATTGCAGAGACTTTTCCTATCTCGGTCACTATTTGTTCCGTCAATTTAATTATCTAGTGTATCTATTTGCCTTGTCTGCTGCAGATTGTGGCATTTTTTTATTATATTTCCCTTTAGCTCTGTGATTGTTGGGTATATAATTCCACATGTATCTCATTTTATAAGGATTTTAGACAATATTCAGGGTTTTTAACGTACACAAATGTATTCTCTTAATATATTAGAGATTGACGAATACCAGAAAAACAGTGCCTTAAAGAAATGGAGCTTATAATTCTTGAACGAATTTTTAACATATTCAATGTCTATGTGACATACACCTTTTCAGAAGTACAGTGGATGAGGACACACATGATTTCCGATATATCTCAATTTTAGCTTTTTATTGCAGATTTTTTCCACTTCAGGATTTTTTGAGACACGTTGCATTTAAAGGATGAATTGGGTCTTTCGAGAGAGTTTAACTTCATGTATAGAATGTAGAGCGTATACATATGGAATATTTTCTTTTTCTTTCTTTTCTAACGTTCTAATTAGTTGTTAAATTCTCTCTTTGCAATATCTCATTGAGCGGTGGTAGGCTACTGTGAAACAAAAATCGTTTTTTTCAAAATTGACATTTAATCACTTGACTTTTAGAAGGAGCTGAAGCTTGTAATTAACATTTTCGCAAATTTTATCACGTGCACCACTGTACGAATAAATTTTATCTACTTTTTATTGTGAGTCATAGAGATCAATTTTAGCAGTTTATCTAATTACGCCTTCAAATAGGTATCCCAGCGGTACGCCTAAAGTCTTTATCACCTGATTACTATTGTCATCGGTGAAAACTAGCATTGTCTCAACACTCGAAGCTTTAGAATTATCAAACACTTTGCCTGGTTTTTCTTTGTTTGTTTTTGTGCTTTTTACGAACTGTCGTGTAAGGTCAAAATGTAAAGTTTTAGTCATAACGAAAATCAATCTTCATCAGGCTCTTAGGAATCATAACACTGCGATTGCTAGGTTTCTTCTTGATAAAGTAAATGAATATTAACAGTAACAAAAGATTAGTTAAAATGGCCTATATTAGATTTGGAATAAAACGATTTGTTTTCTTATCTAATTTGACATTAAAATACCTCCCAAAAACATTGAATAGCACGCGAGTTCTATATAATTATATTGAATAATTTTATACATTTTAACAACTATCCAAGTAATAAAAAACATAGACCTACACAAAAAGATTTAGGCACTGTAATCTTAAAATAGACAGCCACTAGTTTTTACAGAAAATGGAACATTATCGACTGTTCTATAAAAGTTATCAAATCAAGAATGTTATTTTTGTCAATCCTGGCAGACGTCATTTTTTTCTACTCTTTGAGAATAAGAGGGAGATAATCACTCTCAGACGGTCGATGCTGCGGTCATGTTGGAGACAAGACTAGGTCACGCTTTCACATGGCAAAAAAGACGGTCGAGCAATTTAACAATAAGGCTAACAACAACGTTTACTCGGAAACATCAAATGTCGACATCAACTGCAGAGGTTTTAGGAACCTAGTAAAAAAAATAGTGGGTGCGGCTGAAAATGAGAGCATCATTTGCCCATATAAACTGCCGAGACTTTAGGGATTTGAAAAGCAAGCGTTCGCCGAGGTAGGCTGATAAAAAGACTGAAGATACTAACCGACAACAAGGATGTCTTCAAGTCTTTTGAGACGTGCAAGGAATGTATAGTATAGTATTAACAACGACTGTGATTTTCCACTACTAGCATAACGGTCTCTGTGGCCTAGCGGTAAGGCACTCGCTCAGAGATCAGGAGGTGGGGGTCGATCCCCGGCCAAGTCAAACCAAGGGGGTAAGGACTTTAAAATTGGTATTAGCAGCTGATCTGCCTAGTGTCTGGCATTATAGATTTAGTGCTAAGTCTGGTCGTTGCGGTGTCAGGGGAATGTGACCGGATGTGGTGTGTGCAAGCGCTTCTTATATCACAATGTGGATGCACGCTTTCAATTGTCCCAAGCGCCGTCTCTGATATAACCTTGTTGTTGAACAGAGACGTTAAAATTCAAACAACCAACCAAACACTCCTAGCATCTGATCCCGACAGTGACATCCTCATGTTTTTAACTGACGGCAACATTAATCACTGAGTATTATTCATTCTTAATAGTATTTGGTGACGGAGCAGTTACGAACTATGCTAGGAATTTTTACACACTTTACTTCTTTCATTTTTTAGAGATTGATTATGTTACAACAGCTGCATTGTTTTAGGTTTCTCCCAAGTCAAAAGGAACCAATATATTAAGAGTGTTATATGTAACATGTTCCGTCGAGGTTCCAACAAGTCCACGTTGATTTAGAAACTGAATGCTGCAGTTAGACATGTCTGACCACATACTTCCAAGCCTCTGTCGACATTTTTACAGTGGATGTTTTTTTTTTTTTTTATACCAGTGCACACCCCAAATTTTTTGTATTGGTGGACGCTTTAGCAGAGGAACAAACATGGCCTGTTTACAGTTGATATCTGAATAATTCAGAAAACTGAAAGCATTCGAGAGGAAGAAATAAGACAAAAAAAACCCTAGTTTTATAACAGAAATATAGCAATGACGTAATACACTGTATTAGAAAAAAATAATCCAAAAGATGCTTCCTCCAATACATCTCTATTATTTTATTTGTAAACAGCATTTGAAAGTTAAGTCTCTTTTAAGGTAAGTGTGCTTTTATTAAAGAACAATAAAAAAATTGATGATGAAACCTTTCAAATAACTTGAATACTGGACGCAAGCGAATAAGATGCTGAGAAAAATGGTATAATAAAGGCATATTAAAAAAAAAGAAAGTATAAATTCAAATGGAAAAACATTTCAAAAAAAGGCGAGTACTTTCTTTTACGAGTAGCACTGTGCAAGCCAATTGGAAACACTGGTGGCTTTGTTACATAGTTTTAGACCTATGGTATTAAAATACGAATTCCAACATTTTTAAACTTATACTGTCAATTTTTTTTCGAGGCCAAAATTAGTTGGGATATTTTTTGTTGCAAAATCTAATAATTATTATTGATATTAACTTTTTTCTCTTTACCTCAAATCGTTAAGGCGTCGTTCGCATCAATATTTTCAATTGTACTAGCTTTACAATTAGAAGAAGTCTCGATACAAGACAGTTTAAAATTCTGTTATTACTGTGCTTTCCAACTATTAATATCTTCACATACTTATCAAACTGATGTTGGCAATATAAAAAAAAGTTCATCAAGATTCAAACAAATACAAACAAGTAAACTGCTAGAGCAGTTGCTTAAAGTTATTTGTAACTTATTTAATAGAAGACACAAAAGAAAAGATTTTGGAACCTCGAACTGTAACCAGTTATCTATACATAGCCGCGTATAAGTTGAAAGAATGGTTAAATGCTTCGAAATGATAATAGCAAGTATAATAATTATGTAATAAATTAGACAAACAACACTGCATAGTAGATGTGGAGTTGATTGGTTTGTTTGAATTTTAACGTCTCTTTTCATCTACAAGGTTATATCAGAGACGGCGCTTGGGACAGTTAAAAGCGTGCTGCCACACTGTGATGTAACGAGCGCTTGCATACACCACACCCAGTCACATTATCCTGATACCGGGCCGACCAGACTTAGCACTAAATCTTCAATGCCAGACACTAAGCGGATCAGCTGCTAATACCAATTTTAAAGTCCTTAGTATGACTCGGCCGAGGATCGAACCCACACCTCCCGATCTCTGAGCGAGTGTCTTACCGCGAGGCTACAGAGCCTGTGTGTAGATGTGTAAGACAGTAGTTGTTGAGCACACAATTCAGACGATGTCTATTTGGTGCGATACATTTACTTAATTCTAAACTTTGTTGATACTGACACTATACGAACTAAAAACGAGGTCATAATAATTAGGCTAAAATAATACAAGTTTTTTGTGGGCTTAAGCTTTATAAGATGGTTTATTTTTTTTTCTTTGTTAATCAATACAAACGCCCCGTCAGTAGCGCTTTGAGAATTTCTAAACCAAGAGTTTGAAGAATAACAGTGAATTATGTAAAATTACTACATATATTGTAAAAGCTGTAACAGTTTCTTATGATTCGATATAAATGAAAATACCATGTCCCTTCTCAGAAATTATGTAACAACAATTAGCTGCAAACTTTAATGCCACGATATATCGGGAAAAACATCAATCGATTTTATTTTTCAAAAGACATGTTCAGAACGCACTGAGAGTGAGGTTGCGGAGAATCTGAAGTTCTCATTAGAAACAAAAAAACTGAAGAAAATCTAGTAGTTATGCGGAAAGGAAGAGGATATTCTTGATAATTACTAAGGTAATAAACAATCGATTTTCACTGTTGAAACAAACAGGTTTCCTTTACCAACCAACAGATTAGAAAAATGAACAAACCCGAAACAAATTTAATTTAATGTCGACAATATCATCAAATTGATTGAGCCAAATTTTCAATTAAAATTTATTCCACTATTAACTAACCGTTAGTTTTAAAAAATCCGAATATATTTATGAACATAATGTGAAAGCAATTTTTCCTTAACACTTACGAAACCGTTTATACCAGGTTTAAAGATTTTTTTCAAAAGACGTGAAATGAGATCAATAAAGCCTCATCAATAAAACTGAATGTGATATTTGTGGAATGATTTAGAAAAACGAGTGGTGTCTTGGGTTAAGCATATAATTATGCGATTGTACAATCGAAACAATTATCCATCATTGATTTCTACATCACTGTTCTCTATACCATGTGACAATTTTGTTCTCTTTTTTAAAAAGCGGCGCTTAAAACTTTGAACGCACCACTTCGTGACCTGCTTTTTCTCGCAAATAAGAAAAATGAAGTGACTCGAGAAAAGGTTTATCAACCAGTTAAGCAGGTGCGCGAGACTGTTAAATAAAGGATAATTGCAGAACATGTATAAAAAGCAAATATACCGACGCTCTATTGACTTGAACTCTAGCATATCCTCCCTCTTCCTCTCATCAAAGTTAAAGCATATTTTTTTTGCAATTGATTTGATTCTGCATAATGTATTTAAAAAACGCCTAAAATCCTAAAAGCAGTGCGCTATGGCGCTAATACTTGGTAGAATAAAGGTGTCCCAGATATACACATAAACCGTTATGACAGAATGTATTCATAGCCATAAAATAAAAACAAGAGTTTTGTTATAGAAATTCATAAAAACTATTACATCCTTTAATGTAGCCATTAGTCATTGTTTTTAGAATATACCATACATCCGCACAAAAGGAAATTTCAATATTCTGATTCATTTAGTCTACACTTACGTCTCTTTCGTATAATTATTGTTACGAAATGAATATTTTGCATATTTATCTTGAAACTGAAAACATAGATAATCAACTATCTACTTAACCTGAGTTTATTACCCAAGACACATAATATCCATAAATTTTACAAATGCTTGTTCATTATATACCAATCTGGGTAAAACATACTCGTATAATGTTCAACGCAAAAGATAATAGTCCCTATGCTGTTTGGTGAACCTTCGATTTCCGCCCCCGGCTTGACAAGGTTAAATCCCTCGCCCTACAAAATGTAGTCTAATGGCTACTATAGCTCATTAAAGTGGAGAATGAAAAATGATCATAGTCACGTTTTCAGACTTTGTATTAAAGGTAAAGTATACATCTTTAAAGGTCGAATAATCGCAAACCATTTATGAAAGGTCATTTGAGAATGATAAATGCGCATGCATGTTCCATGGCAGTGTTGTTTTGTTTTTGTTTTCACTATAACTGGAATAAGCCTAAGTCAACTTGGTAAACAAGTCTTTTAGCCTAGAATGACAAAGTCGAAAATCGGATACTATCTTAATGTGACGACCCCCATAAAGTGCAAGCTGTTTTCTAAAGGTAATAATGAGTATGACGGTGGCAGCGGTGGTAGTGGTAATGATAATGACAATAATTGTTTTGAAAATGATGATGGTAATGGTGGTGGTGGTATTGATGAGGATGATCATGATGGTAATGATCAGAATGGTGGTGGTGGTAAATAAGTACATGCTAAAGATATTGATGATATTGATGAAGAACCTAACGACAATAATTACACATTATACCTTTTTATTTTAGTTTTCAAAGAGCGTTTTAATAAGGGTTGCTGTCAGCTGCATTTATTTTTTTTCTCATCTTAGTCACCGATGAAAGTATTTTTACCATTTTTGTTCCAGATAATTAGTTAAGTTATCAGTTTTTTTAAAAAGTTATCATTAAACAATTATTATCAAACATTATCATTGTTACATTAAATTTAGGACTGTCTGAAAATAAAATAAAAAATTAAATTGAAATAGGAAAACATAGTTATATATTGTTTCTCTATGTAACTAGAGCAGACGCAAACAAAAGAGATCCCCACTACAATTGACTGAAATGTGTTAAACTTCTTTTTGGATAACTAGATAGATACCTCGTAGGCATTTTAATATCATCACATTGTATTTCCCACCAGATCTCTTATACCTACGAAGTAGACCAGGCCACCATTACTCTATACGTAGTAGCGCCGAACGAAGTGGTGAGAGACAGTTGGATAACAGCTATACGAACAGGTAATAATACGACTGGTGCTTGTAAACTATGTCTCAGTAGGGTCATGTCTGTCTTGGGAAGCGCCAATCTCTTCCGGCTTCCGTCTTGCAGCTTGCAACCTTTTTGTATGGCATAGTGGGATAAATTTTACCGCCTAGAACAAAACGATCTTATAACACAGTTGATACCAAATTCTTGACCGACAGTGAGAATCACGTGGAAGATAAAATTATAGGTCAGAGTCATTAATGTCTAGCAAATAGTGCGTGAAAATGTCATCAGATAATGAACCTATTATTTACTCACTTACTTACCTATTTAGGATCGAAGTTGCAAGGATATTTTTTTCTCATAAAATTTTCTAGGTTTTCTTCAGTGTGAAACTTGTACAGGTCTTGCTCTAACTTCTCAGCCTTAAAATTTAAACGTGATGCGCTAGGTTATATGTAAAGTGGGGTTTCAGAAGCAGAAACGCTGTATAACCAAGAAACATGGGATATCTGAAACGATTTAAAAATGGATTTTTTTATATTGAATATATCACACTCTTTATCGGAAATAGAATCCTGACACATCAAGGAGTTATTAAATCTTTATCAGAAGAAAGTAAACAATGTTGAAATTAAAAGATCCAGTTTGTTTCCCCTTGAAATCGATGGAATGTGCTGCGCCTCCTTTTAACGCAAGATGTCTGTTACAATGAAAATTAGTACTTATCACTGTCTTTGTCATTGCTCGCTGTTATGTTTTCTCAGTTGAAACATCTCCAGCAACCTAATTACCGCCTATGGCATTCACAACAATCTCCTATGGATCACAGGCCACTGCAACATCAAAGGGAATAAAACACAGACGACAGACTGGCTAAATCAGGAGCCTTCAAAACACAGAAAAACCTCTCCTACACACTGAATACTGTCAAGCAGCTCCTTAAAAACAACGAAAAAGAGAATTTGCAGAATAGATAGGCGTGTGTGTCAACAGGTCGTGCCATGCAAAGCAAGACCACACACTGCCTTTAATCAATTTTGCACACAAGACCAAAGTCCTATCTTCCAGTTTAGGACCCACCACACAAAAACAAAACAATTCTTAAATAGAATAGAATGCACAACGCCGGCCTCACTGCCGATACTGCGATCATACTGCTGAAACTGCTGAGCATCTTTCACTGCTATGTCCTAACTTAGACTTAAAGAGAAAAGAACTTTCCCACTCTATCTCACCCTATACAACACCTTTATGGACCCCTGGGACACTTACGTGGGATAATCTTTTTCATTCGCCAAACATTTGCTGAAGGAAAGTGAATAACTCGACAGTTTGGGATCAACGACCACAAAAAAATGACAAGAGCCATTGTCTGGCCGTCGGAAATCGATGGAATGTGATGCACCAGCCTAATGAAAGTACTATGATGTCTCTTACATGCAAACTAATACTTATCTCGATGGTTTTCATTGATCGCAGATACATCTCCTCGCCTCGCCTCGCCTAAAACATCACTACAATACCCTTAGTATGAATTTATGAAATCTGGTGCATGAAGCAGTCGTACTATAACTGGGATAATTTTACGTGGCTGTTGATAACTCAAGAAATGGGTTCAAATAACACACTGGGCCAGCTTAACATGGATTATACATAATTATAAACAGTTAAACTGCTCAAACCATTTTAAATTACTTGGTTAATATTGTACTCTTTTATGTGTGCATAATTCAAAGTTTTTGATGTTTATTCACCATATCCATTTATAAAACCATCAAACAATCTTAAAAAAAAATCGTTTGAACTTTTATGCACCCTTCTTTAAAAAATATTTGAATTAAAAAAAATCTACGCAAGCACCCACATGTACAACGGGCCGACCTTAGCATCATCGATATCAAAGAATGTTTTAGTTCTCCATCACCATTTCTTATTTGCATCTATGTAGTAAGAAAAAGATGCTCGAATGTATGAATGAGCCTTTGAATTCACGGTAGAAATGAATCTTCGAGTGCCCAATGCATAAAAAAAAAACAAACAAACAGTTCACAAAGACAAAATACTTAATTTTCATCGTTTTATTCGATATTTCGGAGACAAAATAAAGGATGAAAGCAAAGCGAAATAACCATAGCAGTATAATGCTAAACCGAATCATTCTTAAAACGCACGCGGACAGAAAAGGAAGCTTAATTTTGCATCAGCCTTTCTCAATCATCAGAGGCGGCGAAACATGACGCTCCGCTGCAAGAGTACTATCATCGAGGTGTTCTAGTCGAAGGTGTGTACAACTGCTGTGGTCGCAAAGCGGACATGGAGGGCTGCCAGAAAGCCTCACAACATGCTGCAGGTAAGTGGGGTTTTCGCCTCTGTGAGAAATAACCTTTTTGGTGGGTCAAAGGACGTTGAGCCTTATTAGACCGTACATGATAAACTTAGTATTAAAAGATTTAATTGAAGAGGCCTTAATGTAGCTCTGTTATTAATTTTTGTTGTTTGATACTGTAACATTTTACCTTCGAAGAAAAAAAAGATGAGTAAAGCTGTTGATATAGAATTTAGGAGAACGAAGAATTTTCTTTTCGCTGAGATGTAAATTGTCATCCTACAGCTACGTCCTGTCTAACCATTCTGATTTCGTAGCCTAGCCCCAGGAATGATTCAGAGAATGCTTTCTAATGCTATATCATTATAGTCCTACAACAGTTTTTTATTTCATGCACTTGACACGTGTGTGATAAAAAAGTATAACACATCGGTTTTGAAATTATTGGTTCGTGAACATCACATTGTCGTATACTTACTAAATCAAGAAACTTATCTACCTGTCACTGTTCTCACAGGCGCACCAAACCTGTAAGTCATCGAGTATGAAGCGATTGTAATGCATTCAAGAAAAATTGATGAACAAGATGTCAAAACATGTCAAACATGGGACATATAAAAATATTTTAATACATAAGACCTAGATTATTAACGTTTTTTTTTTATAAAAAAGCGATAAAAAACCAACCATTCGATAAATTACATTAGTCCAATTTTTATACAACTGAAAAAGCATAACTTCTTATGTTTTTCCCCAGCAAAATTTTAGATGAACCTGTACTTTACGTTGAAAACAATAGGAAAGATGTATACGATCTTATAACCTCTGCAACGTTTTGAGTCTATGACATTGTTTAAATTTTTACAGCAAAAAATGCTATGAAACTTTTAAAATCAGCAACGATAAGCACTGATAAGCAGAAATAAAAAAAAGAAACTGCGTATAGAGAACCTTAAAATAATAGACAGAATCAAACCATTAACGGTATCTAGTAAAGATCCACACACGCCACATTTTACTACAAAAGATAACGATATTTTAAGAAAAAAATGTTTCAGTCTGGATAATATTGTTCTAGACCAGCTCTTAAAATGTGTGGATGCAAGGGTTGAAGTAAACTAAATTTACCCTAAGCATCATCAAACTTCGTTTGGTTTGCCAGACAGAGGAAGAGATTGCAAGGTCTAATACTGAACAACGAATGGCAATAACAACCGTTTCCGCCTTCGGCAATTTGTCCTTTAAACATGTATTAATTTTGTTTACCGTGATCATTAATGAGTTCTGTCCACGTCTGTGCACTTGCCTTGACATACAACAATCAACATAGTGTTTTTTTACTGCAGAAACCTTTCCGATGTAAAAAAGTGAAATAGTTTTGAGCAAAGATTTAGGGTTAAGAGAATGAGAGACTAACTGGTAGCGAGAGAGAAAAAGAGAGAGAGAGAGAGAGAGAGAGAGAGAGAGAGAGAGAGAGAGAAACAGAGACAAAGACAAAGACGGACAGACAGACGAAGACATATGCAAACAGACAGACGTAGACAGAAAAAGAGGGAGAAAAGTCCCTTTTCCGTCTGTAATGATTCCTGTGTAAATAAACGTGCTACGTTATGAATAACGGTATGCAAGCTATTTTTTAAAATATATAGAAGTATGACCATTAGAAGCCAAGAGACTTTAGGAGGCAGATAGATAGATATGAAGAGAGAAACAGAGGGTTAGAAAGACTAAAGAGTATTAGGAGAGGACGAGAATGAGAATTCATCATGTCTAAAAGACCGCAAACAAAACAAAAACAACAAAAACCAAGAGAAATCTATTCATTAAGAAATTAAAAAAGGGATATTTCTTCACTCAATAAAGTCTTATATAATTTTGAAATTAAAAGGAAGATAATTGCGAACTATACAAATGACCCAACTGTAAGGGAAACAAAAAGGAAACAGAAACAGAGGCAAACGGAAAGTAAAAAAAAATCACAAAACCAAATAAAAAAAAAAATTCACGGTTTTGATAAAGATTTGAAATAAAAAAACCCATGAAGGTGAAAAACAAAAAAAAAAAAACATCGCGTCAAACTAAATGAAGGTACAATAATACGATTTATTTTAAAGAGAAGGGAACACAAATATAACATTTTCATTGAAAAAACTTATTGTTGCTGTCATCCTTGTATATTAAAAATTTTGTGTCTTTTTTTATTCAAAACGTTTTTGGGGATCAATAGTATGAAGTCGAATACCTGAAAAAAATTATACTCTGAGAAGAAATCATATAAAATCAGAAAAATAGACTTAAGCAAAAAAATCTAACAACTTTACTGAAAAAAAAGTGAGTATTGAAGTTTAATGCTTCCATTATGTTTACCTCATCATACAATCATTAATTTTATATTATTCCTCTTTTTTAGTTACTAATAAATTCCTCGCAAATTTCGCAGACTTAAGCAAAGATAATGGAATTGGTATAAGTAAAGGTTAAAACGTGACATCCGATTGATTGAGACTGACTGCGGGAAAAAACCCGATCCTTAAAAATATGAGAGTTGCCGACCATACTCAAAAGGTCCTACACTGATCATGTTGTTCATCTAAAAAAAGAAGATATCAATATAAACCGCTAATTAAAAAATACATTAAACTATATAACCAAGTTCATTAGATTAAAAAAAAAGCCTAGCGCTTGTTTTGGTGAAATGACAAAAAAGTTGCGAATAGAGAGATCGAACCCCTCACATTCCCACACCTCTAATAATGGTAATTGCAGCTGGTATGTGTAGAGAGATTAGACTAAAAATTTAAAAAAAAACTGACTAGGCTCCGAATCTGGAGCTTAATCAGATTTTAAACGTCGAAAAGGACCCTTCAGAGATTGAAATTTGGTTGAGAAACAACAGCATGGACTCATCCACCAGAGTTAATGTACACTCCCAAATTTGAGGTGACAAGTCTCTACCTAGATCTGCGATCATCTGTTTGGCGTTCCAGCTTAGCAATGAGACAACAGCTAAAAGAGGCGTTAATATTTTGTTAAAATGACACAAATTAAAAACATCGATATATCTCTGAATTACCCGCATCATTTTTAGACTTTCGTGCATGTCCCTGGTATAGAGAATAATGCTACCTATCAACATAAAATTGTCCCTTTTTAACGATTCTCCAAACCATCGGAATTTCACGAGAAAAAAAGCAACAAAAAAAATCTATCCTTGAAATTAAAAAAAAAAATTGTCTTCCACACACTAATTTTTTTGTAATGTGGAGTTTTAAAATTTCTGCCTGCTTTGATTTTGTGAGTCTTGGTGTTTGTTTCAAGTTAAAAACTACATGCGGCTTTCTTTACTCAACGTGAAGCTAACTCAATACGAGTCCACTAATTTTTCAAAACAAATAATCTCCTGAGATCACTGTATTTAATTTTGGGCTGCACAAATCGCTGTTCTGAATCCAGCCAGCTTAATGAGGGGGGGGGGGATGGCAACACAAAACAACAAAACGTTATATCGATAAAAAGATTCTTCCCATGTTTACCCAGTATTTGACTTTCTAATTCGTTCTATTCAAACCTTCTTGTTTAAATTTCGAGGTTTGAAAGCTGAGATAATTTAGCAAGTTAAGAAAAAAGGAGGCCGGGGCGAATTAGAAAAGGAGATAAAGAAAGAAAGAGAGAGAAAAAGAGAGAGAGAGAGGAGGGAGGGAGGAAGCGATCGAGAGAGAGAGAGAGAGGTAGGGAGAGAGATAGGGAGAGAGAGAAAGACAGACAGAGACAGACTGACAGCCAGAAAAAGATCGAGAAAAAAAACATAAGAACAGATAAAGAAACATGTTGAAGTTTTTGCCATTTTTTGTGTTCACAATTTTTAAATGCTTTCTTTATAACAGAAGATCAACTGTATATTTTGGTATAAGCATTTAATTACTTGTCCAGAAAATGAGCCAATTTACTTAAAAAACCTCGTACTTTGTAATCTGTTTTATCCAAAGATAATCAACATCGGAGTAATGTTTGCTCATTTTCAAACCACCGGAACAATTTTCATCAGTGTACCAGATTCAGAAAAAAAAAGCCCCAGGCTACCAAATCCAAAGCTAAGATGATAAACCAATGGTAGAATTTACAATCACTACTTTCGTGTTTGCTTTATCAAGCATTGTTTTTTGTTTGTTTTTTTTTTAACTTCATAACTAAGTATCATTTCTATTTCTTCTCCTACATCTACTGCTACCTCTAATGCCATTTCTTCATTTTCTTCTTCTTTTTCTTTTTCTTCTTCTTCTTCTTCTTGTGCTAGTTTTTGTTCTTTCCTTATTCTTTTTTTGCTCTTGTTGTTGTTCTTGCTCTTGTTCTTCTTCGTCTTTTTCTTCTTTTTCTTCTCTTTCCGCTTTTTCTTCTTCTTCTTCTTCCTCTTTTTGTTCTTGTTTTTACTCTTGTACTACTACTTCTACTATTACCACGACTACTACTACTAATACTACTACTACTACTACTAATTTACTACAGCTACTACTACTACTACCACAACTACTACTATTATAACCAATACTACTACTCATACTACTACTGCTACTACTACTACTACTACTACTAAGACTACTACTATTACTACTTCTAATACTACTTCTACTACTAATATTACTACTAGTTGTATTTTTAATACTTTTACTGCTACTACATAACTTATTAGCAGTATTTCTTCGTCATCATCATCATAATCATCATCATATCTATTGATCGAAATCATCATCAACTTTACAATATCAATCATTTGTTTCTTCTCCTCCTCCTCATGTCCATCTTCATTATCGTTTTTTTAACTATCGTCATGGCTGCTGTTACTATTACCACCTCACATGAATACTAGCAGTAAATCTTTCCGTTCAGTAAATCTTTATAGTCCTCTTTTTATGTTTAAAAATTACAAATTTTGGGCATTGTCAAATTAAAATATACAACGCAGTGAAGACCGATTCTTTGTATTTCGTTATTTATATTGGTTTAAGCAAAGAAATCAAAGAGCTTAAGATTTGGTAAAAAAGGTTATAACAAAACATTAAAAATTATATCTAGATTTTCAGCCAGAGTTGAGGCATGAAAACGGACAGCTTTGTTTATTACTTGTTATTCAATAATAGATTCCCACCGACAAAGCCATTGCATCTTTTCTCTTGTTGTCTCTCTGTTTCTGCCTGCGTAAGCTTTGCATTTTTTTGCAATAATCATGAGTGGGATGTGGATAATCTTAAATCCTTATATTTTTTAAAGTATATAATTACATTTTAATCAATGGAGAGGTTGAGCAAGATAAGACTGTGCGGCAAGTGCAGTAAGTTTTACAGTTTCTCTATAGAAAATTGTGTAATTGGAAACGTCTTCCTGGAATATAAACAAACAAATCAACTAACAAAAAAACTAGGCCAAAAAAACCTCAGATAGCATCGAACTCTGAGAGGAAAATTAGGACTTCGGTTCACTAAACGAGTGCTTGTTAGTCGATGATAGGATTTTTTTCTATCCTCGAGGGTATGGTCACATCCGCTGTTCCTAACTAGCAATGCGATCGAAATCTCTGGTTTTAGAATCCTTGGTTCACGCTGTCACTAAGGATTCTCTTGGTAAAGATCGTTCATGTAGAAACTCTAAAATCCTGACAATAGTGAATGAACTCTCGTCGATTACAAATATTTACTTACGTTTACGTTTAATAATACATGGATTTCTAAATGTCATAAGAGTGAAAAAAGAAGCGCTAACTAAATAGGCCTTTATGGAATGCTTTCCCTTCCTTTCTTTACTCCGTATAATAGGTATTAGGGAAAACGTGACCTTTAAACTTGAAGCGCAGGGTCTAGGCCCGGGTATGACCTGTCGTAAAAAAAACGCTCCGTAGCACTTAGATGCCGAAGTTAATTTTTGTTGTTGTTCATGGTTCATTAAGGTCTCGTGCGTCCAAAAATACTGGGGGTCAAGTTTTACGACCTTTGGGCGCCATCTCCAGGGGTCCTTTTTGTTTTTTGGTATGAGGCCAGGTGTGGTCTCTGGTCGCAATTTGTGCTTAACTCCGCAAAGAATGGAGAATTTTTAAGATATATCGATCTTGACGTTTTGCATAGTGCTGAAAATAGTTATGATGTTTTCAAAACATTTGGAAATTGGCTGAGTCCACTTCCGGTGAAATTTTCACATTTTTGGTGTCTCGAAATGTTAAACTCTAAGTTATTATCCATTCGTATAAAACGCTCCCAAAGAATATGAATGCCGAAGTAGACTTTTTTGCTGTTTAAATATCATTGGGGTCTAAGCTGTCCAAAAAAAAAGCTATCCTAAATGGGTTCATTATGGTGAAAAATCAAATAGATCTTTAGATAATTAAAATATATCCACTTTTTGCAAAGCTAGGTCTGAGGAGCCTTAATATCACAAGTTCCCCCTCCTGAAGGCGCAAAGGGTCGGAAAATCTGGCCCCGATAGCTTTAGACAGACTGGTCCCCTAACAAAAAAAAAAACAAACATAAAAACTTTTTGTCATCCAAAACCCTTAGGAGGCGGTGTTGCAAGATTGTTGTCACAACAAGTGAATAATTGCTTGACTACAAATTTAGTTTTTTTTAAACGGAATTGGCTTAACATTGCTTTGAAATTATCACAACAAGATCCAGCGCGACATGAAACCCAAAAAGTTGACTTTTGCATTTTTAAAATCCCTACATCTTTTGCGGTGCTAGATATTAGTTTAGTTGTATGGGGCACCATCTGGTCGCAATATTTCCCGAAGTTGATAAAAAACTACTGTGAATTACTTCGAAAATAGTTATTACAACTAGATCGAGCTTGGTGAAAAACAAAAAAAAAGGATATTTACATCTTAAAAATCTCTCTTTGCGAACCTAGACACTATTTTGAAACCAATACCACCAGAAGTGGATACAGTTTACTTGAAATTGCTTTGAAAATGTCATAAATAGATCCAGCATGATGAAAAATCCCACGGTCAATAAAACATACCTTTAAAATCCCTACACTTTTTGCCAAGCTCGACAAAAAAATGCAGTCCCTGGGTCCGCATCTGTCCCCAATACCACTGGAAATTTATTAAATTTATTCAATTTGCTTTGAAAACCATCATGACTATAATCATGGCGAAAATCCAAAAATATTGATTTTTACATCCCTAAAACCCCTGAATTCTATGCGAAAAAATACAAAATATCAGTTCCAGGGACCACATCTGTCCCTAACTCCACTGTAAGTAGATTGAAATTACTTCAAATTACTTTTAAAGCATCATAACTACATGTAAAATACAGGGAAACCGCTAAAATTTATAACTACATCATTAAAATCCCTAAATTCTTTGCGAATCCAGACACTAACTCAGTACCAGTACAACCGGAAGTGGGTGTTAAATACTTTAAATGACTTTGAAAATAGACTTAGCTTGACGAAAAACCCCAAGATTGATAACAATTTTTTAAATCTCTCCATTCTTTGGCAAGCTAGACATAAATTGAGCCCCAGTTGACTACTCTGGCAGTAATACAACCGTGGGTGGATTTATATTACTTCAGATTGCTTTGAAAACATCATAAATAGATCAAGCGTGATAAAAAAAACCAAAAATTATATTTTTTATCTTATTTATTCTTTATTTTACCGCTTTTCTCTGTGGCGTTAAGTTAAGTATGAATTCAGTCCCAGGTGCCCCACCTCTGGCCCCAAAGTCAAATAGGGGCCCCTGAAGGTGGTGTCCAAAGGTTGGAAAACTTGTCCCTCGACAGTTTTGGATACATTGGCCCCCAATCAACCCAAATCAATAATAAAATCAACTTCGGCATTCAAATTCTTCCGGATGACACGTCTTACTACACTATCAACCTAAAAAAGGATCGAACATGACACGCAGAGTTTAAAATGGAATAAAAATGACGGCCAAAATTAAGGCCAGATCAAGGCCTGACACATTCTCTAGATCAAGATTTCCTAACTCTAAATTTAGATTATCTAAAAAGATTTCCAGTTTAAAATAAAAATTTTAGACTCTTAATCTAAATACTTTAGATCTAGATCTAACCTAAATAATACACGATTCAACACTCGAAGCGGTCGAAACTAAGTTCTTTATAATGTGTTCTCCTGCGTACCATTTTGAAAATCGGTGGACATAAGTATGCAAAATGTGACCTCTCTGTACCTTCGTATTTCTTCAAACATTTTCCAACTTTGTTTGTTTAATTTTGCTTTATAAACTATAATCTAGGTGAGATATATGTCTATGATATATTTTATATATTAAGTTTTAAATATATGAAGTTAATCTAGAACCTTTGAAGATTTAGATCTAGATGTAAAAGACATTAGACTCTACAGTAAATCCATCTTAGGTTTAGGACGTCGTGTTTTCTTCCATTTTAGGCCCTGCATTTCATGGTTTTTTCCCGTTTCTTGGGGCCTCTCGGCTCCTCATAATAAGATTTGCTTCCATTTTTCTAGAGGGCGGACGTCTTTCAAACTTATCTATATAACGTAATAATATTTGAATAAAATCATGAACAAAACCCCACAAACTTTCAAACACGTATGCCCCAATAATACGAAGCTGTAATAAAACGTGCCTCAGGATTCGTTTTGATATTTGAACACTTTACTTTTAATTGGTTGAGCAAGATCGCGTCATAAACACTGTAAGATAAATATAAAAGGTTGAGATCTGAACTTTAAAAAACATAGTTGTATGCGTGCAAAGATAATTAAATGTATTACAGCAAAATGATCTATCAAACACTATGACTCGAACACATTGTGTATTAATAAGTATTACAGGAAAACGTTTTATCTAAAACTATGTGAGACGTTTGTATTTAGTGAAATCACGGTATCGATCGAGCTATTATAAACATTCTTATCGAACTGAGTATTACAATAGAGTTGATAAGAATACTACAATGACGAAAGTCGCAAGTAATTATATTATTTGGAATGAAATAATAATGATAGGCAACAAAATATTTTTGCCTATGATGATAGAAAGAAAAAAATAATAACGTTACAAGAGTACAGTTTTTTTTTCAAACTGTAAACAATCACAATTCAAACAATCTGCTTTAATTGGAGAAATTGATACGCTTTTAAGATGTTAAAACGTTGATGAAGCAAAGCTATCGATGTTTCTGAGGACTTTGTTAGCAGGAGCATTACGATTCTAAAGCATATTACGTAAAGAGCAAAACTTAAAATATGTGCTGTAGTAAAAAAAAAATAAAGAATTTAACAAAATGTTAAAAATTAGCTGTTCTGCCATATTGAACAGAAATGAAAAATATAATCATAGATATTTTCTGGACAGAGACGCTGAAACCGTTTGGCTTTCACTGCAAAAAAAAATTACATGTATTGCCAATAGAAATCATCTACATAATAGAAGTAAGGAACTGTTACTTTCCTAAAGCGCAACTTGTTTTCTTTATTTTAGTCCTATTTTTGCTATCCTCAATGATATCCTAAAACTCTGTCCTTTTTTTAACACTGTTGTTAGTTTTGCTTTTTCCTCTATAAACATGAAAAGAAAAAAAAACAACATACGATCCAATTTTGTCAACATGGCTCTATTAAGTTACATTTTGGTTGCGGAAAACATTGGGTATAAACAACTGTGAAAGTTATTATTTTTCTGCAATGAAATTGACCTATATCTCCAAAATGTCACGTGGGTCTTGGGGTCAGCGGGGGTTACCATTCAAAAATATCTTTCGGATTCCCATCATTCCATGTTTAATTTTATGTTACGCGAGTGCCGATAGGTCTAGAAAAATAGTATGATTTCATTGGTTGGTATAAATAGTAACGGCGGATTTCATTTGGGGTGCTGCTTGGGTTAGATACTATGTAAATAATGTCACTTGAATTTTCTTGCCTCTTGGGGCTAGGCTAAAGATTTTGTATTCTGACTCGTATACATATCTAGATCTAGTCTTTTTGCATGTAAAAGAAATACTTAAATTAATTGTATCTTTCACAGCTATAAAGCACACTGGAAGTAATTATTTTGGGATGACAAATTTGAGTGACAACGTTTCTGTCATTCTGTTCTAGATCTGGATCTACCGAATGATGTACGAAAGCCAGTCAACACCAATACACCCAGTCCCACTCCCAAGGCAACATTAGAGAAGGGATTTTGGCCTAGAAAGTATCAAGAAAAGTGGGGATTTCATAAAATGCTATGAAAAGCTGACCAAGGTTCGGGTCCAAGGTTGAAAACTTGGTTTGTGTCTTTTTTTGAATCATCTAGATCTAGTCTAACTAAGGCTGTTAAAAGTGACACTAAACAACATCCCTAACAGTACCCCAAATAACATCCGCCACAAGGCGATTTGTTGATCCAATAGTCACGTGACTATTTCTGGGTAGTAATAGGTCAGATTCATTAGCTCATCAAGTTTTATCACATAAAGTAGAAAAACAAAATATTAAACAAGTATTTTACATGCATAAAGCAGTCACAAAGATCAGCACATTTCTGTAGTGACTGTTTCATGTTCTTTATGTTTCCTGTTCGCTGTTGCATTCGTCGCAGCCTCTATATCTCCTACTCTTCTCTGCTGAGGTGCACATGGGCAAAGAGAGGACGAAAGCAAACTGTTTGTCCAGCGAAACCAGACATCGCGTATAGAAGCTGCCTTGGCTGTGTTCATGAAGGCAAGAAGAACCTGAAAAGTCAGAGTATGACAGGACTTTTTATGATTAGATTTTTTAAGAAGATTTTTCTTTGTTAGAACTCATAAATTTGTATAATGGAATCAAAGAGGTTGGAGTGTGTGAAAACAAGGTATGTTTAGAGCAATCGAGTTTTCCGTAAGCAGAAACTGTTTTAAGATAAGCCAATTTTGTTACAGCTAAAGAGGTAAATACAAGACCTTATAACTACACATTCCTTTTGAGTACAACAGTGCCTCTCAGAGAAAATAGCGCTGAAATAAGCAAAAAGTCAATCAAGTTTTGTTCAAGGCCTGCACAGTCTATCTCTCCGTTTCATACCTCATGATATTTCCTAGCTTCTCCGTAATGTTATTCTCAGTTTTAACGTGCAAAGTAACTAAATTAGGGTAAAAAAACATATTTGCTTTTGCAAAAAAAAAAAAGACTCTGTATTATAACAGAGATAACAACTATGACAAGAGATTTCTTTTCTTCTTTTTTTATTCTTTTTATAGGATAGAATCAATCAAAGTTAAATGAAAACGGTTTTGGGTACTGCGAACACGCCTAAACTTACCATGGAGCAGGCTAGTGCCTCTAAGGCGCGAGTGACAGTCTGTACCCACCACCACTTGCGCTCTTCCACAAACAACACGTCGCTGAACACGCCCATTTCACCAACTGCCATATACATGTTGACTCCTCCCACACAGATAGCGACGCCCCCAGAAGTATAAGAGAGAATCCGTAACACGCGAAGCCGATTTGATAATGGATCTGTTGAGTTTCAGATATAATTTATTTTTGGAAGGTTGCAAAAAGCAATCATACTTTTTAAGAAAACATAGTTTTTTGGGTAGTATTTTTTTCTGTTCTTCCATTTAAAAATATCGAAGTTAGGATTCCAAAAACACTTGTCTTTTCTATTTACACCGTTTTCTCTGGTGACAAATTTTAGAAATCATGACTTACGTTGTAGAATTTTGTGAAACCATTTCGCTTATTAGTAAAGCATTATATTAGTAAAACTTTATAGCAGTGTATCCACTGTATAAGTAGATAGACATAATAGACATGTAATTGTGGATAAGTAGCAGGTGAAAGAGAGAGAGAGACAGAGAGACAGACAGACAGACAGACAGACAGACAGACAGAGACAGAGACAGGCAGACAGACAGACGGAAAGAAAAAAGAGAGAGAGAGGGAGAGCAAGAGAAAGACAGAGAAAGGGGAAGGGAGAGGATGGGGTTTAAATCAATTTTTCGGATACTTGTACATTCTTGAAACTCATGCTTGTAGTGGAAAGGGAAAGTTCACAATAACATCAGGCATTAATAATAAAAACAGACTAATGAGATATAGTTATGTTAGAGAGATAGAGAGGAAACAAAAAACCTCGCCAACTGATCTTGATTGCTCCTTTTAAAGATATATTGTTATCTTTAAAAAAAAACCAAACTCTCTAACGACCTGTTTTATATTAATCTACATCAGTACAAACCTTTTGCATGCTCTGAGGCCTTCAGGTTTCGTTTGAGAATCCGTGCTGCGTAGAAAAACCCAACTCCGGCTACTGTCCCATAGGCGATGAAGAAGAGCTGGCACATAAATAGTATAATTTTCATCCAACCCTGTATCGTAAACACAAGGATATCGGAAACCAAGACAACAACTAGGTGCACTGCGTACATTCCCAAAATGAAAGACAGCTTTAGAAATCTCGGTGGGCTTTGTGTAGTTTTCGTTGTGTCTAAGATAATAAGTAACAAGTTTGAAAAAGAGGCCGAAAATCCGGGAAGTCCCAGAGAAAACATGATCCTCAAGAAAAGCAGTGACACAGTCCCAGAGTGGCCGTAGGCGTCAGTTAACAAAAAGATTGCCCTCGTCAAGGAAAATGAAAGTATAAGCAAAGAAAGTGCAATCACACTTTTGCTGCACTGTTTCCAGCCTTTCTCTGCAACTGAAGATGCCATAACAAAGACTGCAGCAATGGTGACTAAAAGGAAAACGGCAGAAAACAAGCCTACGTGAAAAGGCCATGTCCAACCGAAGATATCGACGGCTTTTGACCAATCAGGACCAGGCTCCGGCCAGATTTCTCCCTCCGGTTCAGATTCGTGTTCTGGTTCAGTTTCATGTTCCGGATATGTCTCGTGTTCCGGATATGTCTCGTGTTCCGGATATGTCTCATGTTCTGGATATGTCTCGTGTTCTGGATATGTCTCGTGTTCCGGATATGTCTCGTGTTCTGGATATGTCTCGTGCTCTGGTTCAGTTTCATGCTCCGGATATGTCTCGTGTTCTGGGTAGGTCTCGTGCTCTGGGTATGTTTCGTGTTCTGGGTATGTCTCGTGTTCTGGGTAGGTCTCGTGCTCTGGGTATGTCTCGTGTTCTGGTTCTGTTTCATTTTGTGGTTCAGTGGTAGTTAAAAGATCAGTTTCATTTTCTGATCCAGTCTCGTTTTCTGTTTCTGTCTTTTGTTCTGATACTACGGTATTTTCTGTTATTTTTGCTGTTGAAGTCTCAGGTGCAATTGTAATATCTGGTTCCGTGGTATACCCGAGAAAAATCCTTAGTTGTGCTTCTGTCGTCATCGAATGATAACCTGGTTCGTACTCTGAATATGCGCCAACTGTTGCGGAATGTTTGATATTTTCAGACTCTGCGGATCTCTCTACCCTTATACTGATATTTGTTGCGATTGAAATGCTCTCTGAAGTTGCTGTACATGGCTCACCTGAAGGCTCGGCTTCCGTCGTCAAAGAGTCTCCTGTTTCTGATTCTAGTAATGAATCTGTCCATTCTGAATAGCTGTGAGACGAAGAAGTATCCTCTAATGAATCACTAGTAGAAGGCTCTGTATTTGGTTCTTCCGTCGTCACCAAACTTTTCAAATGTCCATGCGATGATGTAGATTCGATAGAAATTTCCACGTGCGACGTGTCTATTTTTTCCCTGTTTCCACCATCTTCACTTCCAAAACGTTCAGGGTCCAAAGAGACCGATTCTGCAAAGTTTAAACCTTCTTCTGATGATGTTGCAGTACATGGCTCACCCGAAGGTTCAACTTCTGTCGTCAAAGAGTTTTCTACTTCTGTTTTCGGTGACAAGTCTGCCAATTTAGATGTAGAAATCTCGTCGACGGAATCACCAGTACAAGGTTCTGCAGTTGGTTCCTCCGAAGTCACCAAACCTTCATGGTGGGTGGGCGTTGATGTAGATTCCAAGGAAATTTCCATGTGAGCAGTTTCGACCCGTTCACTTTCTTCGCCATCTTCACTCTGAAAACGTTCAGGAACAAAAGAGATAGATTCTGCAGTAGATAAAGCTTCATCTGAGGTTGCAGTACAAGGTTCACTGGTCGGCTCCGTCATCTCAGTCCATTCTTCGGTTGAATAACCTTCCGACTCCGGTTCTGTAAGAGATTCATTGTCTAAAGACAAAAGATCCTCTGTGTAAGCGGAGTTGGATGTTACAGGGATATTGTCCTCGCTTGAAGTATTAGCAGTACAAGGTTCTGCCGTCGGTTCTGCTGTTGTCAGAAACAAGTCGTTTTGTGTGCTGTTGACATCCAACCCTAAACTAACTGCGGGGTTTGCAGAACCATTTGTCTTGGGAGCTGTGGAGTCTGGATTTGCGACGCTTGAGCTTCTTTTTGTTCGATATGCATGAATTGTTTTTGTTAGTTTATTATTATCATTATTATTATTATTATTTAGGAATGCACTCCAAAAATGTCTTTGTTTTAAATTAGTCTCGCCACCTTTTTCTATGCTTTCCTTTATTTCAATATCCTTTACATTAATTGGTTTGAGCAAAGTTTGAAGTACTAAGGCTTTTCTGGATAAATAGGGAAGAAAAATTTTCGAATCGACATCGTTGTTTCGATCTCTATCGAAAGCTAGTGCTAGGTTGTTCTCTTCAATTCTTCTGTTTCGGGAGCCAGTTGAACGTTTGTTTGTGCCGATTGAGTCAATTATGTTAAAATGATATGTGATCAAGTCTCTGAGGATGATCAAGAGACAGAGAGTACACCAGATGCTTGCAACCTTAAAAGTAGATCGCATACTTTCAAAGAGCTTGGTGACAGAATGGTAAATTTATACTGCTTTAATAGAGGCTAGTCGTCATCTTTCACTAAATTGCGTTCTCTGTTCTGAAACGAAAAAAAAATAATATAACAAATCATATAAGCCACTTCCTGAAATATGATTGGTTGAAAACGAACAACTAAAGCACACTCGAAAAAGTAACATAACAAATAGAAATCAATCTCATATATGGCTTTAGGACGTCTGTGAGTATTTATAAGAATCACATAACTGGTTTGGAAAATAAAATGAGACCCGTGTGTATAAAAAATAATTGAAGCAGTGCTATTGATATAGTCACAGAAAAGGACCTCCCGCGAATTAACAACTTTCAAAGTCACCATAGCAAGAGACTAAGCTTAAAACTTTTGGCTCCGTGGTGACGCACTCAGTCCGAGATGGACTTGTAATGGGGAAGGCTCCCTCGCGACTCTTTAGAGCGGAGGGTTTAGTAATGTTCTAATAATTTTACCCACAGAATGCTACATTTTGAAACTTAAAATTTGTCAAGAGCATATTTGTTTTAAAAAAGATATAAATTTATTTTGTCAAAGTAGTGTATCTTGCAGCATAAACTATCAAAAAAAGTTCTCTAATCAATTCATCAAACTGGGTCACAAGAAGAATAGAAAGCACACGAGAAAAAGCGATTTTCATCTCTTTTTTTTTACATTGTGCTTTTAAAATTATCAAAAGCCGAGAATTATTTTAGAAAAAAAAAACCTGACAGTGTTGTATTATTCTATCTCAAATCTCAATCAAAAGAAATAAATTCTCAGGTATGTTGTTATTTCTATGCGACTTATTAGGCATACATTACCAAGCTTCTGAAACAAAAAATATAGAATTGGTTAGCGCGTCGGACTTGTGATCCGGCGGTCGCGGGTTCGATTCCCAACCATTATGCATGTTGTAACTGCCTTAGGAAAGCAATTTATTCACACTTTTCTCAGTCAACCCATCTGTAAAATGGGTACCTGGCTATTCGCAGTGATTTAAATTCTTAGAATGTTAGTAATTGAGCGCCTAATGGGCAGCTGTGCTGTAATGCTCTGAAATATGAGTTGAATTTGCTTAGTGTGTATTGGCCTGCTGGGGGAAATATGTAAAGTCTTGAGACTGCCTTCGGCGGTGGAGACTATAACCCAATTTTTTTTAATATGATATATTGATGTAGGAATACATTTGTATTCTGTAGATGTCTGCAGATGGTGTACCAAAGCAAAAAAAAAGAGGAAAGTAAAAAGGTCGGCAAATACAGTGAAAGAGAAAGCTAGTTATTGAAACAGTTGGTTCAGACTGATTACTGAGAGTAAAGCAATACAGAACATAAGACAGAATTAGGAGTAAGGATGGAAGGATTGGGAAAGAATAGGACACAGATAGGTGAAAACTACATTGTCAATGAACAAGAGCAAGTACAGATTGAAACATCAGGTGAAAGTTAGAAAAAAGTAGCTGAGAGAAATATTAAGAAAGGGAGATTTTGTGCCTGTGAGTGAAAGAGGTGTGAATGAAGGAAAAGGATGAAAACGACATCACGCGTTATTTAAAAAGCAAATTATGTAAAATATAAAGACTAAAATAAAGTTAAGGACATAGCTACAGTTTAACGTACGAATATATATATAGTGTATCTTTTTTTTTAAAAGCTTGTAAATTTCAGTAAAAGAGCTATAGCTGATAAAGAGAAAGGAATAAAAACGAGCTGAAATAAAAATGTGTGGGAAAAAGAGAGAAGAAAGTCTGGATAGACTGAGAGGGTATTTATGTGCGCCCGAGAAAGATATAGACAGAGAGAGTGCTAGAGAGAGAGGAAGAGAGAGATAGAAAGAGCGAGAGAGAGAACTAGAGAGCTGGAGAGACAGACAGAGATAGACATAAAACAGAGATAGAAATAGAGACTGAGAGACACAGAAAAAAAACATAGATGCAGAATGAAGTAATTAACAATCTTCATTACCCCAAATATAAAACCAAGAGAAATAAACGAAATGGCGTTCGTAGAAGACAGAGAGAGAGAACGAGAGAGAGAGAGAGAGAGAGAGGAGGGAAAAGAGAGAATGGCAGAAAAAGGGAGAGGGAGATAGATAGATACATGGAGAGAGAGAAATATAGAGATAGACAGACAGAGGCAGACAGAGAGAGAGAGAGAGAGACATACATACAGACAGACAGACGGTATTGGGCCAAAAGACATAGATGACAATTACGAAAAAGAGATCCAAAATATAGAAAAAAGTGAAAAGTAGAGTGAGAAGAGGTAAAGGAGAGATCCCGTTTTTTATTAGCAGATTTATATTAGAAACTTCACATGTAAGGAAGGAGAGAAAAGGGAATAGTCATATTGAAAGGTTGAATAGAATGCGATGTAGAGATAAATGTATATAATAGAGATCATAGATAGAGAAAGAGAAAAAAAATTACAGAGAACGAGAGAGAGGGAGAGAGAATAAGAGCGAGAGAGAGTAAGAGCGAGGGAGATAGAGAGTAAGAACGAGGGAGAGAGAGAGAAGAGGGGAGGGGTTGGGAGATACATGTACATTCTCAAAACTCATGCCTTCAGCAGAAACGGAAAGTGCTCAATGAAAGCTAATGAGATCAAGTTATGTTCGCCACAGTAAAAAAAAAAATTAACTTCATAAGGTTGAGTACAACCTAAGCGTACTTCCTTAGTAAAATAATTCCACACGCGCAATGTACAATATTAATGCATTGAAGCGAACTGGCGATGCTTGTTTATCTCAAAATGTCAAAATCGCGAATATAAACTCATTATAAGAGAATGCTATACCTAACATAAGTAATACGCTGCATACAAATATCGGTTCAAGTGAACGTATATGCATGCTTGTCATATTTATTACAAACCTGCTAACAACAATTATGTATAAACTGCGTCAACAGGGACTAGTGAAACTATAATTATACTTATTCATGGCCGACTAAAAAAATCGGGAATAATACTTGTTAATGTGTAAGTAACAAAAATCTTTCATGAGCTTAACCCGATTGCCAAAACTATCATAACAAAAAAGTTTTGAAACCAAACGAAACATCGCTTAGCAGTCTGTTTCACAACCTCACAACCTTTTAAATATTTACGTTCTTTTTAAAACCCCAACAACAGTACAATAGTTGTAATTTAAAAATTAAAAGCTAACTTTTACTATAACCTGATATTAAAATCTCATGCCATAATTTTGAACGTTTTTATTTTCAACGCCAATCAATTTTTAATGTTTTGTAAAAACGCCCGAGATATATATAATGTTGCTGGTATTTATTGAGTTTTCTTACGCACTGGGTTACTCCGGTAAAAAATGTTAAATAAAAAAGTTGCCCACAAAATTAAAGCGTGATTTTAGAATAACATAGGTGCAACTATAACCTCTACATTTTCATAAAATAATTGGTTTATTTTTTCATGATAAAAACTTTAGAATAGTAGAAAATGTCCACCCACACTGTTAAATTTCCATTCGTCGCAGAATTTGTTTTTTTCTTTGCTTTAAACTATACGTTTCGATTGGCTGAACAAAGTCCACCCACTGCCAAGGTAACCCCCCCCCCTATCACAACCATCCCCTCAGCAAAATAAAGATCCACTAAAAATGTTCCTAAAACCCAAATTGGATTAAGCGCCCCTAAAGAGACCTGGTAACTCAGGTAACTCGCATCTACTTTTCTCATCTCTCCGCACGTTCATACGATGACGCAAATAGAATGTTTACTGTGATTTTTCTACCCTCACATCGGAAATAAATTGCGATTCCTGTTATTTTAGGAGTAATGTTCGATTGACCCGCATAGCAAACGAACGTAGTCATAGAAAAATACTGTGTCTAAAATAATCTAAGGTTTATTGCCTGCATGCTTATCATCTCATCAATCAGAATAGGGCAAATAATGTGTTTATTATCCGTTACTATGTTTATTGTGGACACTGCAGAGGCGATATGATTACCCTGAGCATTTTTATCGTTGTTGTTGTTTTGCTTCATTTCAAACACTATTCCTGCTGTTTTTTACTGGATATAACTTTATCATACTATTAGTATAATTGTTGTTCTCTGTTGTATATTTTATTTTTTTAAAATTATTGAAAACTTTCTTATTCTTCTTCTTCTTTTATTATTGTAATTATTTATATTTTTATTGTTATTTATTTTATCATAATTATTACTAATATTGCTATCATGATTTACATTACTCTTGACACTATTCATTGTTCAATTTAAAAGTTACCTTTAAGAAGCATTTCCCAATGAACTTACAAGCGCGATAAATACTGGTATCTAGCGACTATTTCAAACAAGTTTAATGTAAGAATTTCGATATTGGAAGCTAAAAACATCTATATGCCCATTTCCCATATTTTAGCATTGTGTCCACTTATCTGTTTATTTATCTTTCTGTTTGCAATATATCACTTGTTTATATCACAATACAAAAGTGATAATTACGTTAGGATCAGAGTGAAAATCACCATCGAAAGCGTAGATATATTTACCTTCTAAAGGTATTAGCTGCTAACTTATCCTATAAAACAGCATAATTCAGAAAATAAACTTTAATGTTTTAAAATTATGTGCCCAATGTTTAAAAAAAATGAAATCGCCGTGAATACAACGTCGGTTTCAACAAAAGGAATATTTCTATATTTTTTGCTGCGTCGACACAAGTCCTTTAGTAAAACAATAACTTAAGGAATGAACAAGCGGCCGTCCTAAATAACAAAGGGTAAAGGTAAGTTTTATGCTTAAACAAACAAAAAGTTCTTTACCATCCCTACTTTTCCTAATATTTATTGTTTTCGATTCCATTAATGCATCTATCTCTACCTATATTCAATCCAATTTACCATCGATATATCTGTCCGAATATCTATGTTGCTGTCTTCATATTTTGTCGATGATGAAGTTTATCTTTCGATACATTCTTTATCTACATTTCTATCTATCATTTCTCTATCCAAAAACCTATCCCTCTACATAATTATTTCTGCATCAATGTGTCTATCTATTTATTTATCTATCTAACTCTCTATCTATCTATCTATCTGTATATATATCAATATATTTATCTATCTATCTTTCCTGTTTTATATCTTACACGAAAAAGTCGCCAATTGATTCAGACCACATCACAAGGCTTACGGAAATGTTTCGCGTCTCTAACCCGCCGCAGCAGTGGAGGTAATCCCGGCGCGACAGTTGTCGAGGAGAAATGAGCAATGATCATTGGGCATCGCTTTTATTGAGCACTCACTCTTTCAGCATTGACTGTCTTAGAGAGGGCGTGGGCTCAGTTAGGTGACGGTTGTGGTAGCAGTTGAAAAAGGGTGGGTTTGTAAGGGCTAGGCGTCGACAAAAAAAAAAAACAGTGGACCTGATGGTAGAACTGAATGTCAGAGGAAAAGGTTACAAAATATAAAAGAACAGAAGAAAATAAAAAAAACTATTTAATTTACTAACAAAATGAACAACGCAGAGAAATTAAGATTGAAACAAGTTTATACTTATATTGATAACAGTTATGGCCAAAAATGTTTTCTTTTAAAATTGGATAATACGACCCAATAAAATTTAAGAACATTAGGGACTTTTGATAACTTTAAATAGAAATCTTGCAAAAAGGTTTTATGTTTTAGTAAAAATAGAGTAAATTAATTCCATCATTTGGTTTAGCAGTTTAAAGTTGAATCAACGACTGAAATCAAATTAATAATAAAAAATGTACCATTTATGTAAGAAGTTTGCAGTTGCTTAAACTTGCTAAAAGATAAAATGGATGGAAATTTAAATTTTATTGAATGTAAATCAAAGAGTAAAAATGCAGTACACAATTTTTAAAAACAATATTAATTCTTTTCACCGACTTTTTCATTCACATTTTTAGGCTCCTTGGGCTAGAAACATTTAAAATCTCAAATTAGTTGACAATGGCGTGTTGTCAATATGAACATTTTTTTGTATGGCCTATTTTGAAATAAAAAAAAACAACAAAAAAAACCCATTCAGTGAGTCAAGAATGAGAAACACGGCAAAAACTGACCTTTCTTGTTGTCATTCAATACACTCTTTACACTCTTTTAAGCAAAAAAAAAAAAGCCAAACAAATAACAGTACAAAGATGGTCATCACGTCAAACAAAGCTCATACATTAAAGGATTTTGCCCTCAGCTGCTCTATCATCTGTACCATACAACATCTTAACCGGCACTTTTAATGCTTGAAACAAATTTTGTACGCTCTACACGTGATCCCATACCCTGCTTATTACAAGACAACATTCTCTTTTTCTTTACCTGCATAATTATATTATTTCGCTTACTTGCTAAAACTTCTTGGCTTATATTGATCATCATAAAACGATACCCACGATGGCTGTGTTTTTACTTCGCTCTAGTGCACTGTATTTTTCAGGTTCATCTGTCCGTTTACGTCTTTTTTTTCATTCCACCTATATATCAATCTGTATCTGTTTCTACTACAAACAAAAAAAATTACCACCATTGTAATCTATGCATATGTCATAGAAGTACTAGAATGTGTAAAGTTAACTTTTCTTTTTTCCTGTTATGTTTCTGCCTTTCTGTAACTCAATCCATTTTGATCCTCCTTTCGATGTAAAGGTCTCCAAAGTTTTAAGGTTGCGTTCAGATATTGTGGTTTTTAGCTTCGCTTGCTCTAAGTCCCATTAATACTACAAATTAGATTTTTAACGCTTTTTGAGTTTCCAGCTTTGAAAATGTGACATGAACAATATGCTCGCTGGTCGCTTTAATTGTATATACATTTGCAGCATTCTTTTTTTCGAATACATGTAATATGCCTCAACTTTAATTTTTGCTTGTTTGAGTTCGAAATTAATGAAAAATGAAAAAAGCATGCGAATGTTTATGTTAATATTCAGACTTTTTTATACTCTTTTATACTCGTTTTTGTTGTTTGCATGACGATAGTTTTCTTGTACTAGAACTAAGTTGGTACACGTACATGTTCAAAATCAATGCATAATGAAGAAAAGACATGCGGATTTTAATATTAAGCCATTTTATACTCGCTTTTCTTGATTCCATGGCGATAGCTTTAAAACTAAGTTGGTAGACGTACCTGGTACTTTGAAATCTTTTCTGGTAACGAACAGCTTAGCGATTAATCTTTTTTGTGGATAGTGTTTTAGTTTGAGGTATTTGTTTCAAAGTTGTACGTAAATGATTATAAGGATAGACAGAGAAAAGAAACAAAAAAGATTAAACCAGAAGTGGACCCAAAAGATATACACCCCCCTCGCACGCACACAAACCTCAATATGGCGATATGAAAGTTTATAAATTAAAAAAAAAACAAACGGTAGACTGTTGGTAGATTTTAAAGTCAAATAATAGAACGTTACAGCTCTAGGAAGTTAGACACTTTCAATTTTTGAAGCTCTGAAAATATAAAACTGTTGAAAAAATCAACGACTTGAAAAGTAACGCTGCCCTAGTTGCCCATGGCAAAAAGGGTAGTGAGTGAGTGAGTTGAAAAGTAACAGTACTGTTGTGAAATCTGGTTATTTTAACTGGCTTAAAGAAACCGGTCTTGGCTTTTTTTTCTTTTAGAAAGCGAGAATTTCGTCTTTGCGTCGGACAGGTTTTTGTTTAATACTCGCTCGTCTTTATTAATTTATTAGCATCGGCAGCGTCTTTGATCGCTCGGTAGAATAGCCAACACTTACTTTATTAACCGACAGACACCATAATGTAATCACTTAATGCTACATACAAAGCTTGCTATATTAGAGGGCAATCAAGTTCGTGTCCCTATGGAAAATAAAGGGTTATTGTTTCATAACGAGAATTTCATGAAGCCGCTTCATGCCAGCAGATAGCAGTAGATTCATCAGTGAAACACACAGACGGGATCTGACCTCGTTTACCCCAAATTAGTATTTACAAAATTGAGAGACTTCTTATCCTACTCAATGGACGCTGACTGTTAAGATAGAGAACATATCAAAGTTCGTTAAGTTTACAACAGCCAGGTGTAGTGTGGTTCACCAATTGAATGTCGTTGAAAATAATAATCATTGCTAATGGGATGGTTGACCTGAGCTCTAATGCGCCGTTGCTTTTTCCCGGTAATCAATGTTCAGAATTTTATTTCTTTTTTGTTTTGTTTTTGCAAGTAACGAAAACGATGATCGAGATTTTTCAAGCAAAAACCTTTCATGCTTTAGTTAATTAGAAAAGGTACCATATATGGCCTTTTCAAATTGCCTTTATATATGAATATACGTATAAAGTATAGAAAATAAACTCTGACGTTTTTAGATCTGTTGCTGTGTGAAAAAAAAAATTGGTTTAAGATTAGAAACTTATATATCACAATACAGAAAATCTAAAGTTAAAAGCTCATTATCTCAAAAGGCATGATTTAAAAACTTAATTTGTCAATGTCTCGACCTATGTCTCATTTAAATATCGTGTATGGTTCATTAAAGGATTCACATGATTTATTCTGACTACTTTTTATCTCTTTAAAGTTATTGACGGCAACCGTACCTCGTCGGGTCTTTCAACGGCCAGTTTGAGCTCGGCCCATGCTATGAGACTGTCCACGTTATTAGTGGACACGATGCTAAAGAGAGCCCAGGGAAGAAGTTCTTTCTTCACTTCTATTAACTACAAACAGCGGACGTTTGTCCTGGATGCCAACAGCTTGCGGTACTACGATGGAGATCTTAGGGTGAGTCCTAAGTTATTGCAGTGCCCAGAGAAATCAATTAAATCTGTATGGCTGCTCTGTACATATAAATACAAATAAATAACTAAATTACTCTACCATACCTACTTACCATGCCGTCCGGTGAAAGCAAAAGGAAACTGTGTCATAAAACTTCCACTACGAGTAAATGTTAGAATTTCTTCTAGAAAGAACATAATATAAACAAAAACAGTGGCCGAGGGTACTTGAGGAGAGTCGTTCACCCACACAAGTAGAAAGACCGCATGTCTAATTTTCAAGAATAAAACCAACGAAGAACACCTTGTCTTAATATTATTATTATTATTATTATTATTATTATTATTATTATTATTATGATTATTATTATTATTGTTATTATTATCATTGTTATTATCATCATCATTATTATTATTATTATTAATAAAATTATCATTATTATTATCATTATTATTATTATTGTTGTCATTATTATTATCATTATTATTGTTATTATTATTATTATTATTATTATTATTATTATTATATATTTTAACCTTTTAAAAATTTTATATAAAAATATACCGCATCATAAATAGGGACATTTTCAGTTTCAATCCCTCTTTTCTATGCTACCGATAGTGAACATGAGCTTAGTTTCTCAGATTGTAAATGAATCTTTTTTTCGATTTTTCTGAAAACTAACGCTTGAACTGTCGTTGAAGACTAATTCTTTTTCACCTTTGTTTTAATTGACGGTGCACTTTTCAAAGGTGAAACAGAAGTTGCTAAAAAAAAAAAAATCACTAGAAATGATTGTCCTTTAATGCCTGGTGGTCGCATAGCTCAGTTGGTAGTGGCTTCGCTCCGTGGCCAAGAGGTCGCGAGTTCGAAACACAGCCGAGCGCAGTCCGGGCCCCCACTGGTTGGGTCGGTGTCAGTATAATGTGACTGGCTGAGGCTAAGTCATGGTATCCCCGCTAGTTTCTGGGTGGCAGCCTGTAAATTGTCATTGGGACCCAAGCCCTGAGAGCACCTTTGAAGTGGAATTGGGCTTGTAAAAATACCCTTCAATCAATCAATCATAGTGCTAGAAATCTAAAATATTCAAGAAATATTGCAATTTCGAGCCCTTAAGTGTGCCTAAAAGAAAGGTGTTAGAGCTCAATGGTTTGTGGACTTTGAAGTAAATAAAATTTCTTTTTGGGCAGGATTTCAGTCCAGAGGAACGAAGGAATGCCGACGATCATGGCAAAACTTAAACTTATTAAAGTTCATGTGGAAACGTAATTGAATTTTATATCAGTCATGGAAATATTAATAGAAAATGTTTAATTTCCAATCCTCAATTATTTTTATACTCGCTTTTTATAACAAAAAAAATAAATTTTTAAGATGAAACTAATCCTTCAAACAGAAAAACAATTTGTTTCCAGCTTAATCTAAATTATATTTAAGAACTTGTTAAACCCAAAAGCAAACTATAAAGCAACCAAAGCAAAACCAATCAGTATTTTCTGAAGCATAATTACATTGCAACAACAAATACTGTTTTGCGGAAGCTTCTATAAAAATTTAGTCGACTACATCATTTCCCTTGTTCCATTTTAGTTAAAGAACTCTCAACGTTTGCAGAGGTCTCTAGAGCTCTTTTTTCATAACAATTCTGATTTGTAATAGTTATTAATAATAATTAAGGTCTGAAATTTTGTCAAATTTAGTTTATGATAAAAATGTCAACTTGTTTTCACATCGATATTATTCAAAAGAAAAGCTAAGTTTTGAAAAAAAGAGAAACAGAAAAACACGTTCGAGTCGTGAAAATACAAAATCCCAAATAAAACTAACGCCCTTCCATTCGAATTACGGAAATGTGTCTAATGGTGTTTTACTTTACGATAAAGATATTAAATGAAATCCTCCTTTTTATTGAAACAGATTGAAATATAACTAGATTCACATTTTTTAACGGTTTAAATATTCTTTTAAGAAGTATTTTTTAAGACGAATACAGTATATAATTTTTTTTATTCTTAGAGTGAAATGATTAATTCATATTTTGGGCAATGTTACTAACAACTGCTAATGCGTATTAAACTCTTTTTGATCACCAGGATTAAACAATATCTAAAGTAAATAATTTCTTGAAAGTCTGTTATGTTTTATTTGCCCTTCAATAGGAAATTTTGACACAGGTATCAGAAAGTGATGTAAGTTAAAAAAGACTTCCGTAGTTATTTTGTTTTCGTACATAGATATATACACCTATCTTAATTAATTTTTAGATTCTTTATAGTTTTACACCTAACGCTTTTTATTCAGCGTTTACCTTTTCTATCCCTTTAAAATATGTCCAGACTTTTTGTAATATCTTTTTCCTCATTTTCATTAGGGCTGTCATCTGAAATTTATATGCTTTAAAAATAATTCTGTTTTAACGTTCTTGCTCCTCTTATTAATTTACTATCAAAATTCCTTATTAGCATTGGATCAATTATTAGATGGAAGCTGTTTTAATCATCTATTGTAAGGATGAGGAAACATGTGTATTTTGGACACACGTGTTCTAGAAAAATCTGTCCTCACAATGCAATATAATCCTCTTATCCTTCCATATTTATAGTCTGCTTTAATACTCTTAGTATGGCAGGCTAGCCTGAAACTAGCTCATTTCGTAAAGTTCCAGAGATTTAGAATTGCAAATTGAAATCGCCAGTTTTGGTTTTACAAATTTAGTAGTCTGTCAAAATAAAGAGAAAAATAATGTCGCGTAAATAACAGTTCTCCATTTGAATTAATTAGAATACTGTTTTACAGCCTCTGAACTGTAGGCTTTTGTCTAAATGATTGGTCAAGCATAACAGCTACTGTATGTACCAAGACAATTTATGTCCGTTTGTTTTATATATTCTTTTACTGACCTCTTTCTCTAGAGTATACATAAAACAATTTGATATGTGTTATCACCAGTCCAAATCAGTTGGATATTTGAATTTCTCATATGAAGAAAAGAAAGGCCTTCTAAAAGTATTTCCATATTTAATGTACTGTTGATTAAGGATTTGTGTAAAGTTCTAATATCTTTTCTCTAAATTATCACGTTTTCATACAATTTTTGATGTCTGGAAGCACAGATGAATGTTTGTTAAAATAACAACGTCCTTTAATATGAAAATTGAGACATTGAACTCATTTAAACTAGTTGCTGGACAAATTTATAACGTAGACTATAATAATTTTTTTTTAAAAGTTTAAACAATCAAGAAAAAGAACATGATTAAGTAAAGAAAAACTTAATTTAATTTTTCATCGTTAAAAATATTCTATGGTTTTAGGCTATCTGAAAAGGTTTATGTTCAGGGCACCAACAATTTTGATTTCTGACACTGGGGATAAATTAAATAATTTCTGTTCAATATACACATTGCATAAATCAGATTTATAACGGCAATTATTTTAATATTTACCAACAAAAGGATGCGGCTTTGAATTTTCTGTTTGATTTCCTCTGGCGAATAATCAATTTTTGGAAATTAGATTACCATATTGCAATAATGTTACCTCATAAAACATAAACCAATAGCTTTCATAACAACTCAATCGCCATCTTATGTTATTTGCCATTTTCATTAATTTCTCTGTGACGTATGGTAATTTGTCTCCTATTGACCTAAATGAATGAAACAAGATGAGGACCCAATGAGAATATTTTATTTCATGTTTGTATTTAAAAGGAAACAACAACGTAAGGTCAAATAATAAAAGCAAACCCCCAGTGCTAGTGAACATTTTCAAATTAGAACTAACTAAAAAAGCTTTACAGCCAGTTAATAAAGTCCTACCGAGCGTTGAATAGAACTCACCTGAGAGAAAGTAATGATTTTGATTTTTGTTTTAGTTTACTCAAACAAGTCATTTTCTATACAATACTTTTTCATAAAAATTCTTTTAGTTGACTTATAACTCAGAGTTTAGAAAATTATTTGTGTGTCCTATTGGTAATTACAAAATGTCTCTCACTACAGTTACATGTTCCAATGATTCAAGAGGGAAAGAATCAAAGAGAGGAAGGGAGAGAAACTTCATGAAAATTGCAAAGCTTTTCAATTGTATTTTAAAAAAATACTTTAATTTGTATCTAGGATTGAAATCGACTCTTTATAAAACAATAAAATGGATTTTTAATCTGAATTATGAAAACGATTGTGTTTATTCACAAAATAACATAATCAGTTCTAATTTAATTCAACGATAACATGTTTATATATTTATATTGCAAAATCAAATGGACGAAACACTTTATGCTACTTAAGTAAGTTTCAGGATTGTATATGGCTTGCAAACCATCTCTATTACTTTTTACGTATAAGGTTACGCATTATGATAGGTTTGCATGATTAAAAAAACCCCAGAAAATGGCATTTTGCGCTACGGAAATTTTGAAGGTAGCTCCTGAAATGCTCTATCTTTTTTCATATTGGAAGATCGAATTAAAAGCTGTTAAGGAAATGATAGTTTTTCTCATGATGACCAATTAAGAGAAGACAATCAATACAAATATCGAAATTTTCATGTGTCATGAATAAGTTATTTTTTACCGTTTTTCGCACATTTTTATTACTCTGTAGCAATCCTAAACAAAATGCCGTTGATTTTTTATAACTGTCTCTTTCTAGAAATCTATTAGGAAACTTGCACCTTTGCGTTTTCTTTAACCATGAAATATATTAAGTAACACAAATCTTACATAACTACCTAAAGATTCCATTGCTTGAGGTTGTGGCACCGATTATTTCACGTTATCCATAAAGTTCATACTGTTCACGAATTTGAAGTTTTTCAAATTGACATAAAAAGGACTGTAATTCCTGCCATTCATAATCAGAATTTTTTTTTCTGGAGAGAAAAATAATAGTACAGGTTAGGAAACGCTTAAAAATGTAGCTTCAAAGCAAGGCGTAAACACGCTGGATAAAATGTATTAAAAAGTTCACTCCTGTGTTCTTATTATATTTATGTCTGTTTTCATTCCTCGAATGTATATGTATAGATTCGAAAGAATGAGCGATGCCGTATCCATCTGTCCTGTGTTGTGGCAGTGGAACCTGCGGACCTGGAAAAATCTGAAGGCTATCGTAATGCATTTCAGGTAAGCCACACCATAAAAGAGCAGCAGCGGGCCGCGGGTTCGTAAAACACAGTTTCTGTCACTCATTGAATTTTTCAAAAAGATGTCGGTGGCTGTTGAACAATTTCTTGGCCTGAAAAATACCTAAAATTAAAAAAAAAAAAGGAAAACCAAAACCGCTTAAAATACCTAACCATTTAAAGACAGCAATGCCATCAACATATAAAAAAGGGAAAAAAATCAAATTCGTTTTTATATTACCTTGCGTGGGTGAGGGGGGCGGTGCATTAAACAAACTAGGGTTATGTGATAAACTTCGATGCGCCTTAAAATGGAGATACTTTTATGCGAAGCTGTTCCATGAACTGAACAAAAAAAATTATTTCCCCTTTGGCAATGGTGAGTTTTTAGGTTTCTATTCAGCACTAGAGTTATCTCGCCTACAGAAGAGTTCGCTGGTTAAACCCCATTTTGAATTTTGCACTCAAGAGAATTTGGTTTTGAAACAGACCCAAAATCCATAAACTATCCATCCTGTTTTGTTATGTCTCTGTATCGCGCTTTCTATCCTGCTCCTTTTCACGTTTTTTTTTCTTGAGCAGATGCTCTTTTTCTAGCACGCAGCTTTTAATGTTTAATGGCTTTAATTATCTACTTCTTTTAGGGAATTTAAAATTCACCGTGTGAGCTGGCCGTTCTTCAAAAGGGGTATTTTTTAGTTAACCCTTCTCAAACATTTATTAAGATTTGATTATGTGAAACGTTTTCTCTTGTTTGTAAACATGGCTTTTGAATATTACACTACTCTAAGACTTATACTGTATTAAGTAATTACAACCTTTTAAGAAACAAGAGTTTGTTGATGGAGTAAAAATTGCTCGGTACGGCTCTCTTAGTATGTCATACTTTTACAATTTATAACTATTTTGAACTTCTTCGTTCTCTAAGTCAGATTTCCATTTTTTGAAACAAAATGTAAGCTTATACACTGTATGCATAACAAATCTGAAACTTTTCTTTAGCCAACCTTTATTTTGATGAAACCAATTTGTATTGCTGTTTCACTAGGTTGTTTACTTTGATGAGTATGACCTGATGCGCCTTTATGTGGTTGCAAACAGCCCGGAAAGACAGCAGGCTTGGATAAAAGCTTTGAAGAAAGGTAAAAACGTTCGGATCATTTTATGACAAAATAAAAAAGATAGTTTTGAATTGTTTGAGTAAAAAAGAAGATATATCTCTATATAACGCTAATAAAAGATATCAATACTGATTGTTTTGGCCTGTTTTTTTTTACTTCAGCATTTTATACAAACTATGCCGTTTAAAAAAAAGACCTTCATCCACTGAAGGTTTGATTCATAACTAGATTTAATCCAACGATATTCTTGTTTACTCTTAGCATTGCTTGCTGTTCTGTGGTACTCTATGTAGGTAAGAATAAAAAGAGATATAAAAACTATATATTCTTACTCTTTTAAAATATTACAAAGTTAATTCTGTAAAGCAACAGGCGTTAACTTGTACAATCCCTACAGTGTTTGGGGAGTTATCTATATGATGACAAAAATTTATGATTTTAATATTTAACCGAATCCTTTCGGATAATACAGGCAAAAAAATGAAAATGTCATGACTCACCAAATATTTTTGTTTTAACTTTTTTTCTGAATGCATTTGTCCCTTTGACTTGATTCATGACAATATATGACTCAAAATAGAGTTTACCTCAATTTACAAAATGCTTTTTATCCTATTGAAATTTAATACAATTTATGTATTTTGTAAAAAGTTCAACTATGCCTTTGTGAAGACTTTTGATGTTTTTGATTTATAAACATAAAAAATTGTTTTTCAATGAGTGCAATGCTATAGATTAACAAATAAAGCACACATGGAAAAACTTGCAAAATACTTTAAAACTTTGTTAACCACCACTCACTCGCAAGAAACTGAAATCTTTACCCATTTTGATCACAGAGGCTGTAAAACATGGAGCCGAGTTTCTACCAAGCTATCATCCAGGGCTCTACCTCAAAAACCAAGGCAGATGGGACTGCTGCGAGGATATCAACAAACTGAGCGAGGGATGCCGGAGAATAGTGGCGTTGCCTGGTACTATAATAAATTTTCTCCTTATTGAGCCGCTACATAATATTGCGTTTTAAACCGTATTAGTTGGCAGCTCCTCAAACGATGTTGCATTACATACATTACATTTCATGCTGGTCCAGCAAAATCTGAACAACTATTACTAGAACAGTCTTACTGTTTAGTAAGAGGTTTGGCTTGATTTAAACATTTTCACTATAGTTATCATTATAGATTTAGAAAACGGGCAAACGTAGTAGTATTAGTATAGTAGTAGTAGTAGTAGTAGTAGTAGTAGTAGTAGTAGTAGTAGTAGTAGTAGTAGTAGTAGTAGTAGGAGGAGGAGGAGGAGGAGGAGGAGTATTAGTAGTAGTAGTAGTAGTAGTAGTAGCAGTAGTACTTAGAAGTAGTAGTAATAGTAGTAGTACTAATAGTAGTAGTAGTAGTAGTAGTAGTAGTAGTAGTAGTAGTAGTAGTAGTAGTAGTAGAAGTAGAAGTAGTAGTAGTAGTAGTAGTAGTAGTAGCAGCAGCAGTAGTATTAGTGGTACTGGTAGTAGTAGCAGAAGAAGTAGTAGTAGTAGTAGTAATAGTAGTAGTAGTAGCAGTAGTCGTAGTAGTATTAGTTTTAGTAGTAGCAGTAGT
>BMAT01004252.1:109701-124673 GCA_019649035.1 Elysia marginata | reverse complement strand
AGTAGTAGTAGTAGTAGTAGTGGTAGTAGTATGAGTAGTAATAGTAGCGTAATGCTACACTTCCAACTTTTTCTTGTCAATACTAGATATGAAATGGTCCGTTGTGTCTTTGATGTTTTGATATCCCGGCCACAATCGTAAACATCGATGAATCGACAGTATTCGAGCTGGGGTGTTGTTTGAGGACTTATAGAAGAATTATGTTGAAAATGGTGTTTTTTTGAGTCTCTATATGTGCATGTTCGAGCCATGCAAGGAGACAGATCAGCAGATGTGATTTACATATATGTCTGTGTAGGGAGGAAAAGAATTAAGTTTCGTCTTTCTTTTAAGTAAGCATAAAACGTCATCTTGATTTTTTTTCATCAATCAAGAAAGAAAACATATACATAAACTAGTTTTCGGACGATGGTGATTAGTTTTTTAAATGTAGAGTAAAATTATGAATGAGACATAACCTTTCGGGGACATAAAAAGCTCATTAAAAGCAATGCAGCATCAATTTGTTTTCCACATCATATGAAGCAAAATGCCAGTAGCAAGTCCTTGAAGACGATTGGCTCAGTAAATTGATATTCAACTGAGACCTGTGGAATTTTGTTTTATTGATTGTTATAGTTCATTTACTACATCCATTCTCTTAAAACCATGATCGCGGATTAGAACTCCTTTAATTAAAAAGAGGCGAAGAAACTGCTACTTCAAACTTTAAAAACGTCTTTGAGAAGAAGTTTTTAAAGAAGTTGTTATTTTTGCACTAACAAAAAAAAATGTTGTGTCTTGTGAAAAATGTTTTTTGAAAAGCAGGCACACGAAAGTTCATTTAACCTAAACCCTGAAGTCCACCTGTGGTTGGTATAATTTCTAGATATTGAAGCTGGCTCTAAATTCATTCAATTAGCTCAAGACAAAAAATTTTGTAAGTAAAATATTAAATATAACGTTAAACAAGTTAGACCAAGCAAAGATGAGAACACAACTACAAAATTCGTGTAAAATTCGTATCTCTTCAATTGTCAATTAGGAAGAAAAAAATAATTCAAAAATCGTTTTGAGTCACAGGTTGCTTTCGAGGTTGCTATTTCTTAAACCTAATGCTATTCGAAGCATTTCAATCTAAGTTACAGCAGTAAATGATATTTTAACGATAACTTACGAGAATACATGGCTCTAAAAAACTTAAATAGATTAGGCTCTAAAACAAATTAATATGGGTGAACTTAAAAAATTTCCTCGGTATTGATTGAAAATTGCTATTATCTAGATCTAGGTCAATTTATCAATTCAAAGACTTTTTCTGTAAGGCCTGTCGATTTTTGGGCCAATTAGCCTTAGGAAATGTTTAACGGTGTCCGAAAGGTGGACTCATCCAAGAGGTATATCTCGATCGTGTTAGAAGTTTAGTCACATGCTTGTAGAATCAGAATACGAGTTTAATATAAACGGTGGGAATGAGAGAAAAAAAAAGATAGATGGCTAGATACATAGATAGATAGAGAGAGGGAGAGAGAGAGAGAGAGAGAGAGAGAGAGAGAGAGAGAGAGAGAGCGCGCATTGATGGAAAAGTAATACAGAAAAAGGTGTACATTTTACAAAAAAAAAAAAAGAATCCAAAGTTAACTGCAGAGAGAGGAGAAGCAAGAAACACAGACAAATGTTAAATAAACTGAAAGAGATTGATTGGATACAAAACGACGTGTCTTGACTTTAAAAGTTTTACCTAAATTGTCAAAAAATATTCGTTCAAACATCAATATGAAAATCATTTCAAAGGGATTTGAGTATTGGTTTTTTAATTTAGAAAATAACAGTTTAAAGTAATGAACATACATTAATTTTGCTTCAGTACTATTTAGTGTTCAACTAAAAACTTATAAAACAGTTGAAGGAAGGAAACATGACAGTATTCGAACAGCTTTTGACTCAATTTTCAATCTGTGAACTGATAACATAGTTTCTATTCTGATTTCATTAATACAAATTGAAAACTGATGCAAACTTTGTCTTTAAATCAAACGGCCTATTGAGGAGAAAATCTAACACAAAAAATGAACTACTGAATATTTATTGGGGAGATAGATATTAATTTTTACGAGTAGTAGGAAGCTAAAGACAAGAAGAGGAGACAGAAAAGACAGAGACAGAAAAGCAATGGAGATACTGCTAAAAGAACAATGAGGTTCAGGAAGAACTAAGCGTAAAGTTGGTTTTTTTCAAATTCCATTGAACCATCCCGATCTATTTGCATTCCTTCTCTCTCTCTCTCTCTCTCTCTCACTCTCTCTCTCTCTCTCTCCCTCTCTCTTTCTTTTTTCTTCTTTTTTCGTTCTATCTTTCTCCCTCTTCCCCTCCCTCTCTCTCCCTTTCTCTTTCTTTCCTCAACTCATATATCTTCCTCTATTTTTCTCCCTAATGCCAGGGGATTTCCAGTTCCTAAATTTTGCAACTAAAAAGTTGGAACTGGTCACAATGACTGATTAATCCTTCTTAATGTGTGTCTATTTTTCAGAGATGAAACTGTGTGGTGCAGACCTCAATGTGTCTAATACAGCCTCTATGAGAGCAAAGTCGCCCGTCACCGTGAAAGTTGCCTCGATGCTAAAAAAGTCCCAAAACAAAAGCACATTCTTTTCCTCCAACAAGTACCAAGAGAGAGTTTTTACCCTTGACAACTACGCCCTGGCCTTTTATTCGGGATACCTGGAGGTTTTTTCTAACCTGTTTTTCACTATTACACATCAGTAAAATTTATATAGTACTGATAGTTAAAGTTCTCTTTGTATTTTTGACATTTTTTAATTTGCAATCTTTATTATCTTACAAGTTAAGTAAAAATGTAAGTAAATATTCACACCTTAACTTGCTCAGTAAAACAAAACAAAATGTTATCTTTAGTTGTTTTTCTGGGAGCTCACTTAGCGCAGTTACATCGTAGGCCTGGTGTCCATCAAAGGTTCCCTGATTAAAAGGCACTTCTTGTTATTGCTTCAGTCCTATATCTAGGTTTTTATCATCTGGAAAGTTTGCAATCAAGCCATGCATGTAACGAAAAAAAGTCAATTTGGATCGCTTCTCTCAGGGTAATTGAATGGCAAAATGACAGGTCTTACTTTCATGTAACCGTGAAAAAACAGGGTCATCAACGTCCGGGCAAGCCCAATGTAATTACAATGAACCCAATAGTTCATCGGGCAATTTTGTAAGAACACAAAGGCGTATAATTATGCCAACGGTCTTGATTATGCAGCCGAACATGGCTTTAGAGATAGCGGTGTAGATTGATTTTTATTGCTTAACTAAAAAGTTTTTTAAATGATTCCGTTCTTAGTTGAAAGTCTTTAGGTTTCAAATCGTGAGCTTATTTTTTCATAGTAAAAGCATTGCTAAATGGTTCAATTCATTACCTAGAAATATAAATGTTCAAGTTGTTTATTAACCTTTGTATTCATTGGATGCAAAATCATATCTTGAACATAAGTAATTAAAATAAACTGATTTCATCTCCAAAATTATTATCCTGTTTGCGTTTTCCTTTTGCTTTTAGAATACTGATTTTTTAAAAATTCTTTATCACTGTAATCTTTGATTTTCTTTATTTATTTAAAGTTATGTACAATTTAGCCCATCGGGTATGAGTGTCTTCTCTCTTTACAATCTTGGTTTTGTAGAATAAAGTCGCATAAAAGTCTCAAACAGACAGGATCTCTTGGGGCAAAACTGAAGATGAATTTTGACATAATAAAGTACAGTACCCTATAATTTCATTAGAACACCCTAGATTTGTAGATTACAACACGCACACAACATGCCCGACTTTAAATTTAGAGCAAATACAAATTTGATGCAAACAGCATATTCTCTGATCAAAGCAAACGTCTACAATTAAAATTCAATCTGTTTTCATTACTTAGGACCATGGCAAACTGAAAGGTTCAATACCTTTTGTGGAAATGCTGGTTGTAGAACCAGTCAAGGATGGTATGTTGGATGATAAAATCAATGTCTTTCAGGTAAGTTATTTGATTATCACATTCTATAGGACTAAATAAACTTTAAAATAGCCTAAAAAGCTTTTTTACCGTTCAGGGTGTTCTGGCATTGCAATGTACTTTGGAGCAAATTTCAGAAAAAAAAATAGTTTCGAACTTTGTATGGGTATGATTATAAATAAATAAGGAATTGATTTCCCTTTTATATGTTTCGCGTTTCCGTCAATCACTTTCACGCAAATGCACACTAACTTTTTCCCTTCCATCTTCATTATCTTATTAGAATACGATATGCACCAATAGACGGTAAAATTGATCTAAGCATCATAGCATGTCCATTTTTAAAACTATCTACTGCTCTACATTTTTATTTCAAATAATTGCTCTACATTGAACAAGCCCTGTGAATATTATAACAGATTCCTAGACTAAATCCATCATAGTAAATCTTTCTTAACCTCTATACGTTCATCCTCAAAATGGCCGTATTTAAACCATCTTTACTAAACCACTTGATAAAATTTTTCTTCTTTTTCTTTTTTTTTCTTTTTCTTCTTCTTCTTCTTCTTCTTCTTCTTCTTCTTCTTCTTCTTCTTCTTCTTCTTCTTCTTCTTCTTCTTCGTCGTCGTCGTCGTCGTCGTCGTCGTCTTCTTCTTCTGCTTTTTATTTTTCTTCTTCGTCTTTGGTTAAAAACTACACTCTTTTTACAGTTCTTTTTAATTATATTACTTATAACTATTAGTATTATGATAATTTTCTCACTGTTTTATTCGTTTTTCTTTATCAATATCTTTTGTGACTACTAACAATCTTAGGCAGTCTTCATTTCACTAAATGCAATTTTGTACGATCAAAAATCATAATCGTGCAAGATGCCTACAAAGTCTTGCCACTAGTGTCTCTTAATCTTATCGACTTGTTATCTCCCTTGGAATATTTTTCTGTGTTAGGCGCCAGTTCTCAAAGAGACAAAAAAAAAAACAACAACAACAAAAACAACTGTGTCGGCTCTTTATAGATTCAAGCTATTATAAACCAACAAAACCGTGATCGTTCTTGTCAATAACTATGAAATGGTTTTGCCAGGACATTAATTTTCAGCAATGAAGAATTTATAATTGCTAAAACAAACTATATAGTAGTTATAATGGATAAACTGAGGTGTTTACTTTTCTTTTGTAAAAATCCCCATAAGGAAAAAAATAATTCATCTAATAGTTTATTAGACTTTAAAAAAAAATAAAAAAAATCAATAGGCATACCCGAAATAAAAACATTTAAACGTAAGCCATCTCTTCGGTCTATATGTCAAAGCAATTAAATCATAACAGCAAAATTAAACATATAAAAAAGATAATTATGTTCGCACAGCATCAAATCTGCACAGCACAATCTATTTCTGCATACTTGTACTTCAAGTAATGAAACACATTTTACATATCGTATTATTTTGGGTTTTTAACAGCATCTCAAAAGTACAAGTTAGTGCTCATTATAGTCAACGAGAAGGACACTAATTATAATTATTTTCTGTAAATTGATACCGTATTGGATGGAAAGTTATAACTAGTAAAAACCTTTAAAAGTTCGAAGGTATGATTATAATGCTTATATGATTATAGGTTATAGCTATCTTCTCCTCTGTTTTGTGTGTGTGTGTGTGTGTGTTGTTAGGTAATATACCACGAAGATAGAAATATCTGGAACTTGTACATCGTGGCCACCTCTGAGCAGGAGAGAATATCGTGGGTGGCTGCTATCAAAAAAGGTAAAATTGTCTAATTGCATTTAAAATATCATATTTTTTCATTCATTGTAAGGGGTCAGAAAAAGTGTATATTAAACTTGTTTTACGTAAAAAAAAGACTATCAAGCATTGATGTTAGGCTTGTGTAAGGTAGGAATAAGATGAGAGACGATTACCAGGAGAAGAAAAAAAAAACAAGTCCAATATCTTTTTATTAGGCGCCTCGTATGACTGTTATACAATTTGTCAACCCTGTAAGACTCGGACAAAATTAATTTTTACAAAGGAAAAGTTAATATTTTTTTTTATCGCGATAAACTTCCTCGACAAGAAAATTGAAACAATGAAAATTAAAAAAACATAATGTTCTAGATATATCAAATTATAAAATTATTACAAAGATATTGCGGTAGTAAAGCCAGGGGAAACTTTAATTTAGATGCATTTCAGTCGTAGAGCTTTACTTGGGCTCCACATTTACCTTTTTTCTTGTTCTATTTTAGCCTGATTTAACTTTTTTCAGAGCATCCATCCATCACGTCATTAATTTTCTAAACTTTCGATACTCGACTCTCTCTCTCTTATATATTTCATCTCAGCGGCACTTTTGAGAGAGTCTTGATTGATTAGTTCACTTATTGTCTCACTGCCACTTCTTTAAAGTCGCATCGGCACTGTGGCCTTGCTCAGAGATCGGGAGGTGCGTGGTTCGATCCCCGCTGAGTCAAACCAAGGACTTTAAAATTGGCATTAGCTGCGCATCTGCCTAGTGTCTGGTATTAAGGTGTAGTGTTAAATGTTGTCGGACCGGTGTCAGGATAATGTGACTGGGTGTGGTGTACACAAGGACTCCTTACATCACAGTGTGGCAGCAAGCTTTGAATTGTCCCCAGCGTCGTCTCTGATATGACCTCAAAGTTAACTGGGACGTTAAAAAATCAATAAAACAAACAAACATCTTTAAAGTCGCACAATGGACGTTTTTTTTAGTTAAAAAAGAAACACTCTCTTATTTTGAGTTATTCCCCTTTCATTGCGATCTATAACTTCAGAAACATGGGTCTGTTACCTTTTCAAAAATAAAACTATTGTCTCCATTTTAAAATAAAAGGAAAAACATGCATTTGTTTCAAGTAATGGAGCCTTCAAGTTTAAACATTGAACAATTCATTACATTTGAGCTGGTCTTTGTGGTGTAAATCAAGATCGATATTAATTAAACCTTAAATCCTTTTTTAATGTGTGTGTGTGTATTCTGCTCTTTTAGAATAGCAATGAGCTCCTGTAGCTTTAAGCTTTGTTATTTAGGATTCTTCTGAATCTCAAATTCTATATTTTTTTACATCAATTTAATATTGCTCAGAGTGTGCCCGCTCATCTATAGCCCTGCAGCACCGGTACCACCCCGGGGTGTGGGTCAAGCAGGACCGTTGCTATAACTGCTGTCGGAGGAATCACAGGGAGGCCCAAGGATGTGCGGAGGTCACGGGGATGAGTCTGGTCAGTATTCGAGATAGAACCAACACCATGGACAGTCTTGCAGGTAAAAATAACTCTAATGCGTTTTGTCTTGTTCTTTATCCTAGTAGTTTAGTTCGTTTTTTCTTAGCTTTTTTTCCCTTTTATGTTACCGCATCTTTCGCACGACATAGGAGGTTTTTGGGCATACCCTGTTAGCTCTCTTTCACACTCTCTCTCTTTCTCTCTAACTGTCCCTCTCACTCCCCCTCTCTTTTTGAAAAGGATGAGATTTGTCCATCCCTTGATGTCATCTTCCTATCTTCTCTGTTATATCCATCTCTTGCGTTCCCCATTCACGGACTCTTGGAGTATCATTTCCTGCAGTTTATTCAATCTATTAATGTAGCCAATGTTGGCTTGTATGCCTGAGTCTTAGTGCTTTTTCTTATGTAACTTGCTGTTATGTCATGCCAAATTTTCCAAGGGGATCAATTAAGTCTATACATTCATTCCTTTATTCATATTAATTTCCTCATCTCTATGATAATCAGAAGGGAGTCACGTGGTCGATTGGTCAATTAATACCCTTACGTAACAATAGTGTTTTTCAAAGTTTCCCTTGGCTTTGATTAATTGTCCTTTCTTGTCCTATCTCTCTCTGGTTCCCTGTATTCCTACCCACCTGTCTTTTTTCTATTATAATTTTTATCGTCTTTGTCTGCCTGTCTGTCTCTCGCATTCATTCTATATTACGATGTCCGTTTTTTTCTCGCATTCTGCCTATATATGTGTTAGTATACCTGTCTGTCTGTCTTGTTGTATCCATAATATTTATGCTTGTATGCATATTTCTCCCTCGCAATCTATTTATATGTGTTTGCTGGTCTGTCTGTAGCATGTCTATATGTCTATTTGTCTATGTCTTAAGCTATGACTATCAATTTGTCTCTTCTTCTTCTTCTTCTTTTGTGCACCCTTACAGGCTTTCTTTCGAATTTCTTTTTCATGCTCACCATGGCAAACTCTGCGTTAAAAACCTTTTTTTTTTCGTTGTCCCCATTGCCAATTTACCTAATTTCACGATATCTTTCTTTCTCTCATTCTCTGCCTCTTCCTCTTACCTTTTCTGCTTGGTGTTATCTGCAAACAAACATTTGTACTGCTTTATAACGAACTGTAAGAAACCAAGGGTACGTCACAAAAAAACAAAGACAATGTTGATCTCTCCAATAACCATATGGCCTTTATTGAAACTATTTACGTAAATAAATTTAATAAAACTAAAGAATGTAACGATCCGGAGCACATCATTATAAAAAGATGCAACTTACGAAAAGCATTAAAGTTATAAAGGTAAATGCTTACCTTTTAAACCCATGTTTATATAAAAATGTGCCTTGCTAGCATTTTGAACCGAGGAAAAAATTAATCAGAGGCTTTTGCAATGAGATAAATAACAACCACTTATGGAGGTTTTCTACAAAATTTTTATCAGAACAAACAAAAACCAGAACAATGCAAGACTTTCTCGACTGCAATAGACAAACAATAGTAGTTTTTTTCAGTTAAACCTTTTTTCTGAACTATTTTTAAAAACGCAGCTTCCTTAAAAATCTGACCGTTGACTAACTTAGTGAACACATTACCTGATTATTCCCCTTGTTTATTTTTCTCTGAACACCAGGTTTCCGGCAACGTCTTGGCACACTGGACTCTGTCCCAGAACACGCTATCGCACCATCACCGGCCAGACCGACAGGCTCTGGGCATCACAAGAGTAACACCGCCAACAACAACAACAACAACAACAACAACCATTTCCATCATGGCCATCAACAGCTACAAGTTCCAGAGGCACTGCCTAGCTTACGACCGCGATATCTGCGCAGGTCAGACGGTGTCCCAGTACAACAACATCACCAGGATCCGCCGCATGCAGCAGCATCAGAGTTATCGCAACTTCCGAGAGAACACGTCGATTTGAAAAACAATAGAGAACCTAGCCAAGAAAGTATGAAACCGCCGCTCCCTAAAAAGAAACGCCCAGACCTGGCACAACGTGAGAAGTCAGTGACAGAAGATATATCTGTAACGAGTGGGCAGTGGTCGAAAGGCATCGCCGAACTTACAATGGGTTCGGTTGTAGTTATGTCGTCCACTGACCCAAATAGAACCGGAAGTAGCAGTACTCTGACTCGAGGAGCATCCAACACCCGTCCTTCACGCACGGCAAATTCAAGCTTGGTGAACTCGAGACAAACGAGTTCTATAGGTTTGGACAACAGTGCGCAGTATTCAGAGGACTTTGAGTCTGTTAGTGAACTTGATCTGTAATTTGATCGTCCCTTGAGGAGATCAGTTCGTTTTCGTATTTTTGATGATCTAGGGAACGCTTGTTCCAAATGTTCAAGACGGTTCTTTGAGTTCTGAAAAATGTCCTTAAAAATAGGCCTGGTAAGGATTATGCTCTACCGCTTACTTCATCAAACGGGTAGGCTGCCCTTTTGTGTAGTCTAATGCATGTAAGACAACACAAAAATGATATTTGAGATATTTGCATCTGTGATGATTTAATCTTGATAAATGGAGGAACTCAAAAGTTTCAAGGTTCCTTTGTTTGTCTAGCGGGAACTTAATAATACATAAGGGTAAATTACTTATAAACTTAATTGAAATAAAAAAGTTGTGTGCTGAAGTTTTTTTGTAAACGAAAAAATATGATTTATTTATAGTCGCAGAACATTTACCTTAAATAAAAAAAAGGATTGTCATTGACAAAAGAAGCTTTTTGAATGATAGGGGGTCTTTGTGTAAGTGTATTGCCTATAACTGCAGCACTATTATTTAACAATTTAGTGGACGTTTTAAAGTAAATGCCTGATTCCGCAAGACTAGAATCTTAATTCAAAGGACTCATTATAATTTCACCTTAAAATATATTACGTAACAATTAGATCTTAATGATGTCTTCTGCCTTTATTATCCCCTTCATTCTTTCTCTCTATCTGTCTATCTATTTTGGTCTTTTTATCACTGACCATATTTTTTTCACCATAGCAGAAAAAGACGAATATCTAACACTTCCATCTTTTTCAATGAAAAATTGACAATTTTAATATTATAAACAAAGCTTAACGATTGCAGTATTTCCCAGTTTGTTGTACTGTTGTTAAAACTTCCTAAAGATGTCTTAATTGATTTATTTACTCAAATAAATTGATAGCATAGTGTTTAAACTGTGTTGGTCTATTATTAAAATGATTCAAACAAACAATCATTATACTATGTCAAATGTTATTTATAAGTGTTTCGGACCTCAATTTATTTGTCACAATGTCCTTTTTAATCATGTCTATATCAAATTGTATGCTCAATAATAGGGCAGACTAGCACCAGTATAAAATAAATATCATTTAGATGTTGGTGTCCATGAGTGGCAAATTAGAAATGGACATGAATCCATACAGGATGCCAATATCTGGTCTATATAAATAAAGATAGCAATAATTAAAACAAAAAAGCAACTAACGAGTTTGTAAACATAATTATGTTGACTTGGATTTTTAGAGATTATAATGTTTTCATTACTTGTTCTTAAAGACTAGAGCCTACGATGTGCAACATGATAGGCTCAATCTACAGGGCAAAATACAATACCAGTTACTGACTTAACGTCACGCTATCTAAGCAGTTTCTTTTTTACTATTGATCTTGATCAATATAATTATGTAGCTTTATATCTCGCTATGACTCCAATACTTAAATTCTTACCTCCAGTGAAACGAGGGAATATCTAGTGATAGCAATAAAATTGTGATAAAATTTGTTTGAAAAATTCCCTCATCTATAGAGTAATTCTAGATTATCTGTCTCGACTTGCTAGTTTACCCTTCTTGGTTAATGTTTTTGTACTGAAAAAGCATTTAAATAAAATCTCTGAATCGCCTGAGTCGCAAAATGGTCAATGGAGTCTGCTATTCGCACAATTTACAGGTGTACAGATGCCTACATATTTCTCGCAGACGCTGCAAATGAATCGCAGTTTTCACCTTCAAAAGCGTTGCTGTTTTGATTAACATATGTTCCTAAGTTTCCAAAAGTTAAAGAAGGCATAACATCAATACTTTGTGGGAAGATATTGGAGTTTTTTAGGTTTAAAATACAGGGACAGAGTGAAGAAACTTCCGCTATTTATATAGCGGAAGTATCATAAAAAAAACTTCCAACGTTTTACTTTTTCGCCCTCGATGCGAGACAAATAATAGAGAGGACAAGATGAAAAATAGACTTAATAAGCATTTTGTCTTTAATTAGGATTTACGATATACTATATTGCACTGTTTGGAAGCTTATACTTCATATTACAAAGTTTGTTACTAAATCCATGTAGACACTTTGTATGATGAAGAGGTAATCTCTTCTCTTTCTTATACATTCTTTGAGATAAGCAAAGCATCCGAGCTAGCCACGCCCTGTGGTGGAGAACCCTAAAACACATTCTTCCTCGGTCTAACCTGTTCTGCAAGATCTGGCCAGCCTCACACCATACTAAAACCTTTGCATTTTCGGCGTTCATTTATGAATATTTTGTTTTAGTTTCTGAACAGCATCTCATCTGATTGTAGCTTGCGGTCAAGAACCTGTTCAATCACGACAACGTGTCTGTCTCTAATCAGGTGTAAGAGCCGGATTCTCAGAGTTGTATTGATGGTCGTCTAAAAAGAAGTTATTTCAATAGCATTATAGATTTTGTATAACTTTCTCTCTTCCATCTTCTATCTTTAGCCGGAAGCTAAATAAATATTGCGGGTAAAAAGAATGTAATTAAGTAAACCGTGTGAACATTGTGGCTTTCATATACAACATTAAACTGAGCTTTTCAAACGCATTGTTGACACTAAACTCAAAATTAACTTGCATGCCCATCTAGTACTCAACGTGTCATACACAAAACTTGGTTTGAGTTTATCCTATAAGAAAAACCAAACTGAAAAAGACTAATCTCCCGAATAATTTTTTTGAAATAGAACTTTTAAACTGTCAACAGAAGCTATTCATTACAGCTGCAATATTTCTCGTCAAGGAGAATACTTCGCACTGTTGTGTCTGTAATAGTTATCTATAAAAAAGATCAAGTTGCATTTTCTTGCCCAAGTGCCATTAATGATCAAACATTACATTGAGAGATATTATTTATTTTTTTCACCTAAAGTTCATTTTAAAGGGTTGATGAAAGTAAAAAAATAATCATTGGTTTAGAATAAAAACAAAAATTAATTTGTCATTTAAAAGAGTAAAACGAGGAGCCAACAAATTAGAATAATTGAAGGAAACGGACTTTTTGTTTTTTTTTCCTTAAACATAGATTTGATCTGAACTTGATATGGTTTTAAAGCAATCTGTAAACATTTGCAAAATAAGTAAACAATGAACATAAGTGGGAACAACATATCACATTTCGAGAAACGAAATTGTACATCACTCTGTAGAGTTCAGAAAAATTTCCTGTAAGAGATACTTGTACCAGTTCAAATACTCCTTTTCAGATTTTAGGCTTTTTTACTTACTAATGTACCAATGACGAAACTGCTTAAATTGTATTTTTTACTTAATGGGCTACTTCAATATTGAAACTGTGGCTTCCGTTCGCAATTGTTTCAATATACCGCAGACACGGAAAAGAAACCTGCAAAAGGGTATGAATTATATTGTCAGCGAAAGAAAACTAGTGAAAAATCAGCAACACTGACCATCAAAGTTCTTTTTCGGACACGGTTTAGCCAAAACAGCGGGGCACCGCCAGGTCTCGAATCTCACCGAGACCACCATAAATCGTAGAGGCACTCAATATAACAAAACTTTTATGGCTGGCCACAAGTCCGAGTGAGGGATGCGACGGGCAAATAAAACCCCACTGACTACCGCTGGCTACAGGAGAGCTTAGGGTTCGGTGAAACTACGGTCTTTGGGCCGGTTCGTTCGCACTCTCTATCTCTCTTCCCTCTCTTTGTCTCTCTCTCTGTCTCTGTCTCTGTCTCTCTCTCTCTCTCTGTCTCTCTTTCTCTCTCTCTCTAACATACACCTCTCTTATTCTTCATCAAACTTACCATAGACGGTAATGAAAAATTGGTGAATTTGACTGCTAGTATGCCAGTGTTAACTTTCTGATGGTATGCGTTGTCAATTAAGTAGAAAAAGGAGAGAAAGAGGAAATGTTTGCGTCATAGTTTCTGTTCACTGTCTTCTGTTTTATGAGACTTAGCCTACAACTTGAACTCTGCAAAATTTCTCACCCTGTCTCTCTTTGTCTAACTTTCATGTATTTTTTGTCCTTTGTTATCTCAATCAAATCATGCTTTTTGGTGGCCTAATGTTTTTAGAATGTGTATGCAAAAAAAAACGATCTGTTCTGCTTTCTAAAAAACTACAACACAAAAAAGTACAAGATGCCATGGCCATGGAAACATTAAAGTTAGTTCATTGTATCTACCTTTTCATCATAATCTTACGACATTGTCCTGACTCCAGTTTGCTGAGTGACAGGATTTAGCTGGACATCACATCCTAATCCAAGAAATTATTATCTGGTAGCATAACACAAACGCGTCAACAGTAGAAGTAATTGGATTCTAACTATAGTCTCGGCATTGGGATTTTTTTTTCTTTTTTTTTTTAAGCTGCCATTCGGGATGGCTTTACCACCAGTTAAGTCATTAATCCTTGAGCGGGAAAATTCTGACATGTTATGGGCAGTTAACCATAATTTTTGGTTTGGGAGAAAATTACATTTAGACCTTGTATGAGAAAGATAACTGCTTCAACTCTCCACGATACTCTATTATAGCGTTTCCAAAAAAAATAAAAACCAATTGGTTGCGACAACAAAAAAAAACGTGGCAAGGGAAATACTAAGTAAGAAACTTCTGTTGCTACTACAAGAATATTTTGTCATGTTTTCGCTAATTGTGGAAAAATTCTGCCTGGAAATATATTTTAGGTAACCGAAGTATTCGCTCAATGAGAACAAGAATGCTCTTTTTGGTAAAATTAACGTACAATTTTACTTTTATATCGAGTATAAACGAAACCCTTAAACCAAAGACTAAAAACGTTAATGAATAATGTTACATGTTGTCCGTGCCATCTAATCATATGAAAGACTTCTATGTCTAACATTTACGATTACACAACTTGCCTTGGAAAAAAACAACTTGGCGGCTTACGAAGTTTTCTGTTAACAACGCATCTATAAGTTAATGAAATCGCCATCATTTTCTCTTAGCGTCACCTTTGTCAAGAGAGAGATATAGATCTTGTCACTATATGCAAAAAATGTGTTCCTTTTCACCAACCTCAGAAGAAAAAGAAGAAGAAGAATATCAACAATAAGAACAACAAAAAGGAACAGAATAAATCATTATAACTTTCAAACTGTCAGTGTCTTCTCCTTGGATACGAGACAACCCAGAGCTTAAAAAAATTAGTAAATAATTTGTGACATAGATTTCCAAACTTGAGGATCAAAGTGTGAAAATGATCTTCCAACAAGCCATATAGAGTCATAAATCTTGGTGTCGAAAAATCTCAATCTGTATGCAAATCTCAATCTGTAAGAAGGGATATATATTTTGATAAGATCAAAAACATGATATGCAGGAGCTCTGCCAATCAAAGTTTTGTGACATAGCATAATTTTGTTGTATGATATTCTTAGTTGAACCGGGAGCCACTGCAGTTTGACCAGTAAATTGAAGGATATTTTTACAAGCCCAATT
>BMAT01004252.1:76670-88646 GCA_019649035.1 Elysia marginata | reverse complement strand
ACGCGCAGAGGAGCAACATTAAAAATTCAGCGCCAATGTTGCACATTGCCAATGACTAAACTGCTTTTGGTTAGGACGAGACGTGTCACGGTTTCCAATTGGGGCTAATTTTTTTTACCAAGCGGCGTTTTCTTGCCTTACTCAAGTCTGAAATGGAAACTCACCTAATGACAAGGAAACTTACAAAGTGTTAGAATGCTGTGAATGACACTCTGCAGTTTTGCCTTTGGGTCTACAAGGCTCCTTATCAGAGAACTTTTTTCGGTGCCTAAAGCATCGAAATAAATTTAAGACTGTTAGTAGAAATTGGGAGGTAGTCAGATATTAATATCACAGAAACGTGTATTTTCTCTACTTTCAAATACAACAAAAATACAAACTCTATGATGCTTCTGTGTAAAGTTATAGCCGTTTAAAGTTAGCACGGTTAAGACTTGTAAAATTTCATGAAAGGTAGAAAATAGCATTAAAAGGTGTAGAGAACTTTAAACACATTAAACATCGAAAATCAACATCAATTAGGCGTGAAAACTGATTTAGAAATTTTTTAGCGTCCATATCTAAAATGAAAAAGTTAACCTCTGAACACACACTAAAATTTAAAAGCCTAAATCTCAAAACAAAGACATTCGACTTACGACTCATTTGGATAGAAGGCAAGACTTGCTATTAAATGTAATGTAGACGTACATTTTTAGCACCCAACTGAAGCTACGAAAATGTGCAGCGATGGTTTGCTATACCTAATAAGATGCCACTCAACACACCAGCGGTAGCAGTACGAAAACAAAAGACCAGCGTGGCTCATAATTTGCGCGTCGGACTCGTCATCTGGCGGTAACACGGGTTCGATTCCCAACCACAGTTCATGCTGCAATTGCCTTAAGGCAGTAGTTTATCCACACTTTTCCTGTCCAACGACCTGTGTAATGGGCAATTGGTTATAGGCATTGTTTAAAGTTTATAGATTTGTTGTTTGTTAAGCGCCTGATAGGCGACCGAACAGTAATGCTCTTAAATATGAGTTGAATTTCCTCTAACATTTATTGGCCCGGTGGAGGAACTATCTAAAATCTTGAGACTTAATATGCAAACATCTTCTTATTGTGGATACTACTTTGTTAAATCTCTTGGATTGATTTTTTGTATAAAAATTTGACCATTTAATTTGTGTAAATTTAAAACTGTCTACTTATTTTTCTATTCATGGACTTTCAGATACGACCGTTAGTTTTTGCCACACTGGTGGTATGCGCGTGGGCTGGAAATGGTGCCACCATCCAAGCCTTGGTTGATGACTTGAAATCTGACGATATACTGGAAACCGCCCAACACAGAGGGTTCAATTACGACAGTAACAAGTTAGTTTTTTTCCCATTGTCTTGTTTATACTAAAGATGTTTTATTTAATGTATAAGTGTCATGTACGGTCTTTTTTGCTTTGTTTTATTACACCGATGTTTTTAAGTCAAAGGTTGTTTTGCAAGTCCACAGTTATTACAATCGATGTGGGTGTGTCTTATTATCCATACTTACATATCAAATATAATCTTTACGTAGAAAAAGGGTGTGTTTCTTTCGCGGAACTCAATCCTTCTTCAATTTCTGTATTCATCTATCGTAAGACATCTTTTGCATCTCTACAAATAAGATCTCTACAAATAAGGTTTACGTGGTTTAAGTATATCTAATTCTAGTTTATTTAAATTCAATTTTAGATGTCAGTCCAATTTTTTTACTTTAAATCCAAGTTTTAGGTCTTGAGCTACCTAAATTCCACAAAATTTCACAATCGAAGCGGACGAAAATATTTTGTTTATGTGTGTTCTTCTGCCTACCATTTTGGAAAAAAAATTAAATGAAATAAACGATAGGCTGTCTGAAGTTTGTAAAATGTAGCCACTTCGTACCGCACTCAATTTTTACAACGCAATTCATCAGTGTTCACGATTTAATAAGTCGGCTAGGTGTGAAGACATTGTTCGAGTTAAAAAAGGAAATTTCAGTATTGTGTAAAACTGCGTATAATAAAAAGCGTCAAAGCTTTAACTCAGAGCCGTGTCTCTATTTTACATTGGTTATCTCCTTGTCGACAGTCTAATATGACTTACTTGACTTATCTGCTTCCCGCGTCGAATTCGTCGGAACTTGACGCCCGAGCAAACTCAGTGAATGATGCGCCCCGTGAGTGACTTCCAGTTGCCTCTATCCTGCGCAAGTGACTGTAGGTTTTGTAGGTCTTTGGTTGTTTTTAGTTTCATTTGTGGAAAGGCCTGCGATAGTTCTTTGTTTAGTATGATGGACCGTGTTGTTGATGGCCGTCCCCTGAATTTGGTTGTTAGTGTGTTGAAGTATGCCTGCATTGATCTGTTGGCCGGGATGTTATTATCTCTTCTTAGTATATGACCAAAGAGACGCCAGCGACTTTCGACGATTTGGACGGAGAGAGGGGTTTCATTGCATATTTTGTACAGGGACTTGTTTGATATTAGGGTTGGGTAGTGGATGTCTAGGATGTTACGAAGTTGTTTTCTGTGGAATGTGTCGAGTTTGTTTGCCTCTGTTTGTGTCAATGCCCATGTTCCACAATTGTAGATGAGAATTGACTTTACGAGAGATTTGTATAATTTGATTTTGATTTCTCTTTTGATTTTATCTTTGCTTATCCAAACATTCTTTAGTTTATACAGTGCGACATTTGACAACTACTACCTTCTTTCAACATCCTCTGTGTCTCCCATAAGCGACCCTACTTTCTTTGTTTTCCTCCATTCTGTTTCTTCTTTACTGATTGATGTTAGTTCAGTTTTGTTGATGTTAACGATTAGGTCAAACTCTTTAAGTGCTTTTTCGACTGCGTCTATAAAGATCCTATAAAGTCTACATCGTCTGCATATGCTATTTCTCTAGGTATCAATTCTTCTAGTTTTGTTGTGGGATCACCTATGACTGTCCGTGTTTTTTCTTAGGGCGTGTTCAAGATATATCCATCGCCTTGAGGGGTACCAATGTTGCTGTTAAACGGTGCTTGGATAGTCTAATATAGTGTTCTTAATATTCCCAAAATTTGATCATGACCTGTGTTCCATTTTAAGATAACCATCGGAGTTTGATTATATCAAATGCTTTTTTTTTCTATATTTTTTATTACTATGAATTCGTGTATTTTTTGTTGTAAGATTTAAGAATGTCATTTAAATGGTAATATTCAGTCAAATCTCGATGCCCATAAAGGTTCTTATTGTATCGGTTTTTGCAGGTTTCGCACCCCAAGCAGGCCTAGTGGTGGCTACAGACCAGTAGATGTTGGTTCTGGATTCGGTTCGAGTAAGTTACGAAATTAAAGCAATAACTTTCTTTGTACAATAACATAGCTTTAAAATGTTTGAATTATTGTTTATAATTTTTTCAATGAATAAAACTGAATTATAAAACACATTGTTTGCAAACAGTAACATTGTGAATCATGTTTTTTAACTCTATAAAACATATTTTTTCATTAAAGTACTCATTTGTATTATTTTTTCTTTCAATTTGATAGTAATCCTTCGTTATTTAAGATGTCTTAACTATTTTTTCTCTCATCCATATCGAATGAATAAGAAGCCGGAAAATGTTCTTTTGAGAAAAAAACCGTTCAAATTATTGTTTCGTCTTCTCTTTTTTTTAATCAACAAGAGTTTTGATATCGATAATTTTATAGCATTTGTTTACGTTTGAAAGCTTATTAAAATGTTTTGTTAAAATCAGCAACGCACTGAAAGGTGAAAATTGCGTCATCCGAGTTATTCACACTGAAAACAAGAAATTTCGTCAACAGGTACTTTCAAGCGTTCAATGTAGTCGTCAATAGGTATAATTTTTCTTTGTAAGCATTCAGGAAGCATCATTCAATAATGAAATGTTAATAAGTATAATCTTTTTTGCACACATTTAATAAGTATCAATCAATCATAAAATGCAAACTTCTATGGTTTTATCCTTTTTCAATACTTGATACTTCTCTTTGGTAGAAACGACAGGAGGAAAACACTGTCCAACTAATGAACATGGAGTAAATAGACACATAGGTTAGTCAATTTCTCCGATTTTTTTATCCATTTTTTAAAATGTTTTCTTCGTATTACAAAGAAAGTACAGTTTAAATTGTCTCGAAACTGTTAATAGATTTTTCTTATTTTAAAAGGCTTTTTAACAACTTCTTCGAGTACGAAAATACTTCTATGTTCTACATGAAAATTTAAGTTTTTTTTCAAAGAAATGAAGTTTTACTTTCATTCCATTCCTTGGTTGTATTGCAGTAGGGAGAGATCCATATCAGTCAGGAGGGATCTCTCATGGAACCAATTTCGGCTACGCCCCCAGCAGACCTAGTGGTAAAAGTTTTGCACCAGACCCCTATAGAAACAGCGGCAGCAAGTTTGGTGGTGGCAGTGGTAACGTCTACGGAGGCTCTGGATTCGATAAAAACGTAGGAGGCTACGGACATCCTGGGATTTCTGGAGGTGGATATCAAGACAGCGGTTTTGACAATCTAAAAAGGCAACCTACGGGGTCGTTCGGGAAAAGCTTCGGGGGATCGGGTTCATCCGGTAAATCTTTTGGAAATCAGGGCTTTGATGGCTACGGTTCTGGTGGATCATTTGGAAAAGGTGGTTTTGATGGAAAAGGTTCATCTGGAGGGTCATTTGGTAAAACGAATTTTGGAGGTGGCAGCCGTGCTGGTGGCTCTTTCGACAAAGCTGGCTTTGGCGGAAATAGCGGAAACTTTGGAAATCGAGGGTATAGTTCTTCAGGAGGATCTTTTGGGAAAGGTGGTGTTGGGGGATATGGTTCCTCTAGTGGATCTTTTGACAACGCTGGTTTTGGGGGAAAAGGTGGAAACTTTAGAAATCAAGGATATAGTTCTTCAGGAGGATCTTTTGGGAAAGGTGGTGTTGGGGGATATGGTTCTTCTGGTGGATCTTTTGACAAATCTGGCTTTGGTGGAAAGGGTGGAAACTTTGGGAACAGTGGGTACAGCTCTTCAAGGGGTTCATTTGGAAAAGACAGTCTTGGGGGTTATGACTCCTCGGGCGGGTCTTTTGGGAGGAGAGACGCTGTAGGCTGGGGTCCATCTCAAGGGTCGGTCGGGAATGTTGGATACGGCAATCAAGGGTCTTCGTCTAGGTCATTTGGAAAAGGTAATTTTGGTGGTTACGGTTCTTCAGGGAACTCTTTCGGAAAGGGCAATTTTGGAAATCAGGGACCATCAGGAGGTGCGTTTAGGAAAAGCACAATTGACGATTCTTTCGGTAAAGATAATCTTGGTGGCTACGGATCATCTGGTAACTCGTTTGGGAAAGATAGCTATGGGCTCAGTGGATCTTCAGGACCGTCGATAGGAAACAGTGGTTATGGAGATTCAATTTCCTCAGGTGGATCCTTTGGAAAAGGTACCCTAGGAAAATCAACTATATCAAAGGGGTCTCTTACCGGGCAAGGAGGAGGTTACGGTAACGATGTAGGCTATGGTGGATTAGGAAGCTCTTCAGGAGGTTTTAAAAATCAAGGTGGGTTTGATGGCGACTATGGCAAACCCAGTTTTGATAACGGAGGCTTTGGCAACAACAAACTCACCAGTAATGTTGGCTCCGGGTTTCAAAAAGGAGGCTCATTTGATGATGGTTATGGGTCAGGAAATAATTTAGGCGGTGGTAACCCTTACCAAGCGAGTGCCTATAGCTCAGGAAGTACCCTTGGTGGTGGTGACTTTGGTTCAAGAAAACCGCTAGACGGAGATTTTCTTGGGGGAGATAGCTATGGCTCAGGAAACACGTTTGGGGGAGATGGTTTTGCACCAAAGCAAAATCTTGGTAGTAATGGATTTGATTCTAAAAGTACCATTGGTGGTGGAGGTTTTGCTCCAAAAAATACCGTCGGTGGTGGAGGTTTTGCTCCCAAAAATACCATCGGTGGTGGGGGTTTTGCTCCTAAAAATACCATCGGTGGAGGGGGTTTTGCTTCAAAAAATACCCTCGGTGGTGGAGGATTTGGGTCTAAAAATACCATCGGAGATGGAGGTTTCGCTCCTAAACAGACACTGGGCGGAGGCGGAAACTTTGGAGGAAATGGATATAGCTCTGGAAGCACACTAAATGGGGGTAAATTTGGAGGAGGTTCTGGAGGATGTATTGGAGGAAACTGTGGTGGTGGGTACAGTTTTGATGGTGGTGATGCCTATGGTTCAGGTTTTAATAAAGGAGGGTTTAACGATAAACAGAACAATGCTGGTTTTGCCCCATACAATGATGAATTCGGTTTTAGAGGCCACTAATGATACCATTGATACCTACAAATAAAAACGTAGCAAACTGATTAAAACTGCAGATCCATACCTGTTTTATGAAAAAGCATATAAGCTTTAGTGAAATGAAGCACAAAGCTTTTGAGAAATAAAGCAAGTTTTATGATGTTAATTTTTTTTTACAAATATAAGCTCCACAGTGATGTATTGCCTTTTATTATTGAAGTGCAAATCTTGAGTGAATGTCGAAGTGACTGCCCGCGCTCCCTTGAATGAGATCAGCTGTCAATTAACGATTATGTGTTGCGACGATTCAACTACAATAAATCAGCATAAAACAACCATTTATTGCGTTTCATTGCTATTGCTTATATCTAATTTTGTAGAATTAAGTTGATGTGTCGCATGTGTTGTTTTTTTATAACAGTAAAAACGTAAACAACTCGCACATTCTTAAACCGTGTGTTTTTTTAAATAAAAGGCCTTTTCTATTTAAGTGTATGGTAGAAAAAAAAAGTAAGTTGTGAGTTTGATGGCTTTTCTCAAGAAAAGTTAAGTTCGATGGCAGGCTAAAATGTAACTTCCGTTTTGTGCATATTTATTTCTTCTGTCCACAAACAAGTCATACGTCAAGATGAAGCGTACGTTTCCTACTTCATGCCCAATTGTTAATTTTTTTTGTAAATACCCACCATCAGGATTTACTCAGAGTTCCCAACGTTAAACCAGTCTAAACAATTCATCAGAGATAATTCTGGTTACTATGCGCGGCACCATGGCGAAACATTAATTTGTAGCAATATCCTCAAAAACTTCTCGAGAATGCGGAAACAGTCCGATGGGGCAAGATTTGGGCTATAGCAAATGGATCAGCGCTGGAGTTCGAATTTTGTTTATTGCATCGTGAGAATGGCGACTCGACCTATCATTTTGACGTATCGGGACTAAATCAGGTTTAACCCGATTGAGTGTAGATTGGAGATCTTTTAGAGTTGAAGCATGAGTATTGTTCAGAGTTCACTTTTTATCCTTCGAGGAAAATGAGCTCTTTGCAGAGATTCGGGACTGGTTCGCAGGTCATCTGTTACTACTCAAAAAGCAAACTTTAGTTACTGGAGTTGGTTGCTTGGTTGTTTGAATTTTAACGTCTCTTTTTAACTACAAGGTTATATCAGAGACGGCGCTTGGGACAACTGAAAGCGTGCTGCCACACTGTGATGTACGGAGCGCTGCATACACCACGCCCAGTCACATTATCCTGACAGCGGACCGACCAGACTTAGCACTAAATCCATAATGCCAGACACCAGGCGGATCAGCTACTATTACCAATTTTAAAGTCCTTGGTTTGACTCAGCCGGGGATCGAACCCGTACCTCCCAATCTCTTTGCGAATGTCTTTACCGCTAGGCCACAGAGCCGGTATGTTACTGGAGTACCGTACGGACTATGGACACAAAATTAATCCTGGCACAGGGAATTTCAAAGTTGTGCACCCTGCAAGAAATTTTATGTTATAGAGGGTGTAGTTCACGAGAAACTCCAAGAAAAAAGGACAAACAGTTAACACATAATTTGTTTCGAAACCTTTAGAAATACACATAATTTACCAAAAAACAGACTTTATTCTCGTAAGAATACCTGTAGCACAAAAACCTCAGCCGTCAAGATTTTAATAATAGATCGCTTCTTGATAAAAAAATATAGGAGGATGCGCTTTTTTATCACATGCGCTGTTGTATTTCTACATGTTTTGAGACCCTATTTTTAAGATAAATAACGCGGCACAAACTTGTGGTTTTAAGAAACTTTAACAAACAAGGTTCGAAAGTACGTGCCGATTAGTTTCGGCTTGTGGGACCAAAACTCTTGGAGTAGAGCAAAACATAGCACTTACTTTTCAGTTTGCACTCGTATTTTGATATTTTTGGTGTGAGGAGAAGCAATTTTTATGACTCCGACTGCATTTTCAGTCTTCGTTATAAAGTGGCGTTGCTCTGTGGCGACACAGTTACGCTGAATGAGGAAGCCCAAATTCCCGAAGAGGAATATACATAGTGTATAAAGTAAATAAATGAAATGAATGAACAGGCATTAATTTAAAAAGATCATTACGTCTTTATCGTTGAAAAGAAAAACGATTTCAACTAAAGGGGCCATACACAATTTGCTGACAATAAAATCTTGTGAGTTTCGTGAGAGAAGTATCCGTTTGTTTGTGTCTCCTCGATAAAATTGTTATTCTTGAGAAAAAGAACTGAAAAAAGAAAAGGACTTTATCTTAGGCTGCACTGAAGGTTGGCCAAATTTGATAAATCTATACCGTTTCAGTGGCTGAAGCTGTCGTTCCAATAGAGATGAGAGTCCAAAGGCAAATCGATAGGTATCTATAATATATTCGTGTAATTTAAGGGGGTTTTGCATAAATACAACAGTCTGTCCTGATGAAGTTTATTCATTTTTAAAAGGCCTCTTAGTTGTTATAAGCAGTTTGTAGTTCTTACTTAGCACCGAGCCAATCATGAACTTACATTATAATCTTACATTATCTCTAAGCAAACTGACGGCACTATATATACGGAAACACAAAAACTCTAAACCCTTATGGATCTTAACATAATGTCTAACCCAATGAGAAATCTAATTTCTAAACTTTACCAAGTGTCATAACTTATTTTCAACTAAACTGTAGGCGCAAACGTGATGAAATCTTTTCGATAATTATTGCACTTTAGCCTGAAAAGTAGGCACTGATATTGCATGTTCAATTCAATAACATAACAGTTTGAAGTTACAGGAGCTAGACTTCAACAATGTATAGAAGCGTTCTTTTCGGTGCAGCGAAATTCCCACACACGATTAAAAATGCTGAGATAGTGTTTTAACCGCTGGTTATTATTTTATATTGGAAGTTTCAAAGGATCTTAAAATTTAAAGTTGTCTGGACTTTAACTTGATTTAATGGATATTTAATGACAAATCGTCTTTTTTAGATATGACTGCCTAATGGAGGCAGCACAGCTTGACTACGACCTTAAATCATCTTAGCCGGAAAAAATGTGTGTTCTTTAGTTTTTTTTAAGAAAGCTGGTCATACGTTAATAAGTATAATATGTCGCCAAAAATACCAACAATTCTTTACATATATTTGTATTTTTATACAGATGACAGTTCGTTATAAAACGAACAACAAAACAAAATGACGCTTTAGGTAATTCAGATGTTTGATGTTTGAGGTGAAGATGTTTTAGTCGAGAAAATTTGCTTTATTTGCATCGCATTTGGCTAGATGTTCACCGAAACCGTTTTAAGCAAACACACAGTATACCGAAACTGGAGATAAAAAAGGAGATCGTATATGAGTGCTAGGTCAAGCGGGCGAAAGAATATTTGTTGGTATCGCTTGGTTTCACCAAGATGTGTTATAATTTTCGTGCTTAATGATGAGAAATTAAACTGTTGTTGAATTCTTTGTATGAATCATGTCTATTTTAAAAGTTGGTTCACTCGAAGTTATAAGAATTTACTTTTTTTTCTTTTTCTAAAAAAGACCATGAATTTTCAATAAGTACTTTATTACACACCTTTAAGAAAAAAATATCGCAGACCTTTTGTTTTTTTTTCTTACATTTAGACAATAATGTCGAATTCACTTTCAAAAATTAACAAAACCTGACACTCAGAGCCTAGGCCCTAAGGTTAAAACGGAAAAAAATGACGCGCAAAACTTAGGCTAGGTCTATGCCTAATCTAGACTGTAAGATCTGAAAATCTGCATTTTAAATCAAATTTATGTAAAATAATTTCTAGTTATAAGTCATTTTATCAAAAACCTAACCTAGATACTAGATGAAGATAGAATCAAGACTTTACCGAATACACATTTTTAACAGACCTATTTGGAAAAGTGGCTAAACTATGTTGTTCGGCCTTCCATTTTTCTTCATAGTCAGTAAAAGTCGAAAAACAATTTTTGTTGTCAATGAAGCCACATAAATTGTTTTCATTGTAAGTATATATAACTGCTGTCCTCATACTTAAGCAGGTCGGTCTCATTATTCTTAAGCCAATACCATATCAGGAGCTGGTCTTGATTATGTTACCACCAAGAACTGTTGCAAACAAGGCTTCATTGTCATCATGCAACATGATACGAGTAGAAAGATTATATTTATAATTAGGGTTTTCGAAGTATGACCGGTAGCTGCATGGAGCTGCGTGGGGCGTTCAACTTCAGTGTGAACCTACGGGGTCAGATGATAGAACACAGATCTAGCCGATGACGAGACTTTCATTTAAGACATTTTTCATATTTCTTACACCTGATTAAAAAAATCAGAAACACTGAAGACATTATTCAGTCGGGAGATCACGAAACCTAACTAATCGAATAGTTTTCAATAATTAGAATAGCTAATTAAATTATTTTGATCAAATATATCAATGCACTGTTGAGAACCAACCGTTAATCGTTAATTTTTATCTATTTCTTTGATGTTTTTGTATCTCAAGACCAACCGGATTACTGAGGTCGGTAACGAAACATTTTTTGCTTTAAGAGCAAGAGGGCTTAATGTTTTGAACAATACCAATCTCTGTTAAGAATTACCCCGGCTCTGGTGTAGGAAAATGCCTCGTCCATTTTTTTTTTGCCAGAGAAGTTTTTAAACACAGCTGCACCTTTGGACGTAAAGTGTGAACGATTTGCTAGCTATATATCTAAGAACTACATAGACGCTTTTCACTCTGATTTTCCTCTTTTAGACAAGCAGATGTAATGGAAATACAAGTAATTCAAGAGAAAGTTTTCGCAGATACTTTGGGAAAGTTTTTCACCCAAACATTTAAAAAATTAACGAAGGCTTGAAGAAGAAGCAGAAAAACCACCATAACCAAGGTGCATTCCACAGCTCATTCCCTCTTTTACATAAGTGAGAAAAATGTCTGAGTTTGTAACGTTTCTGAGGCAACGTGGCAGAGTGGTCAGCGCGTCGGACTCGTGATCCGGCTGTCGTAGGTTCGATTCCCAAACATTCCACGTTCCAATTGCTTTGGGAAAGTAATTTACCCTAACTTTCCCCAGCCCACCCACATGTGAAATGAGTACCAGTTATAGGCAATTCTTGAATTTGTGTTAGTTATGCGCCTGCAACACCCTGCATATGGGCAAAACCTGGTCTTCAAATGTACTAGTATGCCGGGGCGTTAGTGGTACTGCTCTGTGGCGACACAGTTACGCAGAGTAACGAAGACAAGTTTCTCGAAAGGTATTAACCTAGTGAATTTAAAAAAAGACAGAAATAGAAGAAAGAAAACTGATTGTTCGATTACCGTAAAAACAATGTATACAAAACAATATACAAAACCTGCTTTAAAATTGAACTGAGCATATACAGATTACATGTCCGTTTCTCAACATAAAAGATATGATAGCTGATTAACTAGATCTAAGTAGGCTGACAGAAACAATAACACCCACCTGCTCGCCCCACTGGTTCAATCCCACTCACAACATGACATTGAACAGAACTAACAAAATATGATGGCATCACTAACAAGATTTATTAAAAATACATGAAACAGCAAATTAACTTTTGAATAGTCTGCATATGATGTCTACTTACAAGGCTGCTTACATATACGAACAAAGTAGAGCATCTCTCTCTCTCTCTCTCTCTCTCTTTCTCTCT
>BMAT01004252.1:46344-68879 GCA_019649035.1 Elysia marginata | reverse complement strand
TTTGAAGTGGAAATGGGCTTGTAAAAATACCCTTCAATCAATCAATCTAGATCTGGAGCTAGATCTAATTATATTCCTGAACTAGGGTTAGATCTAAGATCTAGGTCTTCCTTTGGTTTTCATTCATTAAAACTTAAATATATAATGAATTGTATCGGTTATAAGTAGTATTTTTCTCGAAACACATTAAAATAAAAACCTTCAGGCTTAAAATTCTTAATGTAATTTGGAAATAGGTTTTGAGTCAACGAAATTCTTTTAATGTAAAAATTGAATCAATTTTGCATGAAAAACATCCTGGTAGTTGGTCTTACTCTATGTTTATACAATAATGTGGAACACTGTACTTAATATTAATTAAAATAATTTCTCTAAAAGTAGATAAATTTACAAAAAAAAATTGGTGTTGAAATTTCCAAAATATCTCTATTGGTTGCGGAGTTACGGCAATTTCAATTATAATTTGGGGCCAAAATGCATAAATTTGATCACAAAATCGTAGGTCAAAATAGTGGTAATTTTAAGCGTCAAAAAGAGACACGAAAATTGTCATAACTTGGCAACCAATACATGTACCTTAAAAATTTAAACTGATTTGTAATCTGCATCGAGAGAGCTTTTTTTTTGTTGCAATATAAACTCAATTAGAAATGTTTTCACCAAATTACCTATTCATACCGCCCCTCACTACCTCTCCCTCTCGTTCTCTCTCTCTCTTTTTCTCTCTCTTACACATTGGTGTGTTAGTGTTAGTAAGTCTGTCCGTGTTTCGACCTTTTTCTTATCATATCCGCAAACTGATAATTAAAACATTTTTGAGGTGGAGAACAATAGGTTTTAAATAGATATGCTCGAACTGTCCCGAAATGACTGCCTCTACTATTAATTCTCAACTCTAGATCTATAATTTATATGAAGCATGTCCTTAAAATGGTATCACTTGTTCTCTGTGTTTGTTGTTTTTGGCTAAGTTTTGTTGCGCTTCCGGTTTCAATGGTTGCCTTTGGTGCGATTCGGACCTTCCCGTTTGAGTAAGCGTCACTTAAAGGGGCTAAGCAAGGACTCTCGATTTGAAACTTCAACCTTTATTCTTATCTATGGATCTAAACTTTAAAAAAAGAGGCTAATTTTCCCAGCACAGGTCGACACTAAACTTTGTAGAAGGCTTCTTCTGAGACTAAATTTTATCTGGTTCAGATCTGAGAGTAAAAGTCATCCAACGACCTAGATCTATATGTTGCGCTTGGTCCTTGATCAAATGAAGGTTTTAGAGGGACTGTTCTCTTCTGTGTTGGTCCAGAAACCTGTTTGATGCCGTCGCATATTTTCTTGATATTATTTGCCTCAGCTGCATGTTATATCATGGAGCAGAGTTGGAGCCAGTAGTCATCTGAAAATCGTCAAATTTCTTGGATTTCGCTTCTCACTGGCTCTTTAGGTTGTTCGCTGGAATTATATTTATAGGCAAACGTCACAGCCATCTTGACATTCGCTGATGCCATCAGGATGAACTTGTAAAAATTTTAAAACTGTCACAAAATTTAATGATTGTTTTTTTAAACACTGAAATTTCTGGGATAGACAAAGCGTCTTTCAAAAAATGACAATAGCTTAACCTGGTCGGAAAATGTAACAAAAACGTTAATGGAAATCATTTTATTTTGTCTTAAGAGCTGCTGATTTTTTTCTTGCACCGTATTTTTTTTCTAAACCGTCCTAAATTGAGATACTTTCTAAGATTTAAACCACTCGAGTAGGTGTAAACAAAGTCCAACGTACAATTTGTTGAGTTTTCTTTCACTGTTATTTACTTTTTGTCTTTATTCCCTTCAGGTAAATAACGCTCATTGTCTTGACTCTGTTCTTAAAATCAGGTAGCAATTTCTTCTTTACCTGTATTTTTTATAAATGTTGTCATTGTTTAACTTGGCACTTGTCTCTCATTTGGTCTTACAAACCGAAGACGACAAAAGCTGCTGGTTTATTATTCGTTTAACCTTTTTTGCAGACCACAACTCACATTCGTTCTACAAAAAACCGACTCGATTTGACCTGAATGCCATGAAGATACATGCACCTTAAAAACTTCGCTTTTCTATATTGAAGGCCTATCCAAACTTGAAGGTAGTTTTCTCGAAAGTCGTAAACAAATTAAAGATACATTGCATTTTGTTTGCTATTTCTTCTGCAAGTTTCTCGGAACGTCTAGTTTTTAGTTTTACCACTCAAGTAATATCATGCATCACTTCATTGTTTGTGATTCTTTTTCCTACTCTATTTCTTTCAAGTGCGTTTTTTCTCTCCTTTCCAGAAAAGAAAACAGCTCTGCTTTTTTAGTGCTATTAATAATATGTTTTGGATTCATTTGCTTTTGATCCTCATCTTGCCAAGCCATTTTTGTCCCAATCCAAGAACATCCCTTGCTGTTGTTTCTGGATCTCAAAAACGTCCACATGTATAAAGAGTTATTACTTGATCTTCCCTTTTCATTGTCTCAAAGCTCTCCTATAAACCATCCTTTTGCTTTTCTTGCGCTATCCCCTATTGCTCCCCTGCTTCCACCACTCCCCCTACTCACTGTCTAAATGTTAAAAGAGACAGAGAGATGATGCCTACAATTATTGTACAATTTTCGTTTTAGTCCCTGAGCCAGACTACAGGGAAGTTGGGCCTAGTTTAGGCTCACATCCCGTCCCTGACTGACACTACCACCTCTGCAGTCTGGAGCCGACCTGACTATGGGATCCCTCTTAATCTCTATTATGTGAGAAAGTCGTCTACTTTCCTAGCTTTTCCAATGTCACAACTGACCTTTGTACATGCTCAATCGCCCTGACAGTTGTAAAAAAAATTGTGGTGGGTTGTTTTTTTTTGTATGGACAGGTCTTGTAGCGCTGATTGGGCACGTCATACGCACTACATACTTCTAACTTTGGAAGAAGAACTTCAATCGGCAGAGAATTTACGCTACGTTGCACATCAAATTTAAGAATGCAATGGCAAAGCTCAAGCACGGTGCGGTGTTTTTAAAACGGTTCCAATAAAAAAGAAATATACGCCTTTTGCTTGTCACAAGTAAACTGAAGGATGAATAGGATTAGTACAAGATTTATCTCCACAATAGATTTCTTGGATATTCCGTAACATTTTTTCTTACAACACTGAACGTATGCTATAAAATTTCTGGAAAGATTCGAACATTATGAGTGGAACAAATAAAAACGTATGTCTACGTCTTTACCTGAACAAAATTCTCCTTATGAGGATTACAAGATAACATTCCAAAGATTCACCAAAATTGAATATTTTCGACGCGATATTTAAGCTAAGGAAATGCCTCATCCCGAAAGAAAGCTATACAAAAATACATATTCTAGCTGTAGAGCGAGCAATTTATGTCAAAATTTGTTTACATGGTAAAATAAGTCTCCTAAGCCGAATAATGCATACATGGGATGAAGGCCAGGACCAAAGGGTCTTCAAGATTTTAATAGACGCCTTTAAATATGGCAACCCCGCCGAGACAGCTCCGTGCAGAACGGGAGTCTGGGCTCAGGAAGACCAAGACATCCCCCGCCACCTGATTGAAATGAAGCAGCCAGAAACGGAGGTCCAGGGCCATAACTTTGCCTCTCTGGGCTGGCCTAGCTCTACTCCGGAGATTTAGATCCTGCTTTTTCCTCATGGGATAGAAGGTAAAAAAAATCTCTAGGAACGCCAACATAGAAGACAAGCATCTTTCTAAGTCTTCGTTCGATAGCCTAACTGAGAGGAATAATGGCCTAACTTGTTTAAGGGAAAGGAATGGACATAGGTCATTAAAACACCTGCGATGGAGATATTTAGGACCGTTAAAATGTAAATTGGCGCTGGCTCGGACTTTGGTGTGGAGCTCGTAACCTGGCAGTTTTCTTCCTGAGCGAGAGCAACGGTTTTACAAGCGTCTGAGCTCGTCCAGAAAAACTTTTATACAATGTCCGGGGCGGGCTCGCTCGCTTTTTCGCATTTTGGGCCGTCTTCTGTCCCTAAGAGACCGATTGTATCCCGAGGCTTGAGATTATGCAGGCTATAAACAGTTATAGGTTACCGCAGTGCTCCTTATAAGAACCTCTGGGGCCTTTGCCGAGCACTGTCTGTTCGGAGCCTTTTTAGCTGCGGTTGTGGGTGTTTTCTTTCTCGGGAAAAACAGCAGAGCAAGGCAAACATGAAGGTAGAGTTGGGATGATGATGAAGAAATGTGGTTGTATACGTCCAAATGGTCATAGAATACCGTGGTTCTAATGAAACTAAAACGTCGTTAATTTAGGCAAATTAATAATGCGGCGCCAATTGATTTATGAAATTCATATTACTGTTATGTAACAACAGAAAAGTATTAATAATTTATGTATCGTGATGAAGGTCTAATTACACCTAACGCGGCTTAGAAATCCGTAGCTGCAGGAAGCTAACAATTGTGAAATTTTACCCATGTTCAAAGGTTTAAGCATACTGTTGCTGCTTAAAAGACCTTGACGTTTATCCTCTTTATGTCCGTGTATTCTTGCAGTCTTAAAATCAAGTAAGAGTAAAAGTAATTTGCGACGGTACTTTTTATGCCGTTCCTGTTTTTAAAAAGCTGGATATAATTATACTCAAAACTTTAAAAACACGTAAGTTTTAACTATTCGTCATTGTGCTATTTAAAAAGTTCATAATTAAGGTCACATTCATAGTTAAAGAAGACATTGTTTTCATTCAGAAAAAAATATCCTCTTCCATTTGTTTAAATGGTAACCCTTTGATGTATGACTGCAATAAAAAATAATGCTAATGTGTAATTGTGAAAGGATGGGAAATATAAAAAATATAGTGAAAAAAAACGAAACTAACCATTCACTGCGAATAATATAAATTTGATGGTTGATTAATAATAAAGTTTCAGCCTTTCCCTATCTGACTATTTTCTTCTTCCGAAATGCGCATGCCGTTATTAAGGCTCAGAATTTTGAGCTACTATCAGCAATGCACACGCCTCATACCACGTGTAGACTTTACCCCTTAATTTTAAATTTTTTTGTAAAAGAAATGATTATCCAAAGAAAAGATAAATTTTCACTTTAACGACGTTTAAGTAAGGACTACATTATTTTACATTTCTCGTATTAAAGTGTATGTAGATTCTCCTTGTATAGTTTTCAAAATGTGCGATGTTTTATCAAAAAGTGGTGGAAAACAAAAATTGAGAAGCGAAGCATACCTGTGAAAATAAAGTAAAAAAAAAACAAAGCCTTTTCCTTAATCGTAGTGTACGCAACTCGTGATTCCAACCAACACAAAACTTGAAAACGCCAAAGTAGCTTATCGTAATGCCAGATTGAATATAAAAGACCGGTGTCGTTAAATGCATCCACATAAAGTACTTCTGTCAAATATTCACAAGCCAACGTCACCAAACTATCTGAAATTTTTTTATATGTGCTATATTTTTATTTAAGAAACATCCACCCCTTTATAACGTTATGTAGGTTTTGCTTAACGTTGGTAAGACTCGTGAACGAAAGCAAAAAGTTGTCACCAGTTTTCTTGTAATAAACGATTATGTTGTTGCATGTAAAAATAGCTTCTCTTTTGTGGTAGCTGACCTCGCCCTGGATAAGGAAAGAAAGAAATTATAAGGTTAAAAATTTGCAAACAACGTGTTTTTCAAAACAAAGATGTTTTACCTCAATATGTTTGAGCAAATATGTGGTCTGTGTTAATGGGGTCGCTGATTTCTAAGGCAGATTTTTACGTTCTTCTTCTTAGAAAACGCTTGTTACTTAAAGTACTTTGTTATGTAAATGTGTTGACTCAACATATAGAAGTCCTTTGATCGTTTCTCTAGGAAATTTGTGATGAGTAACGATGATGAGGTTTTCTTTATTAAGAAACGAGCAAGTATTACAAAGAATATAATCGGAAAAGTAACGTTCAAATTTTGTAGACGAGACAATAATTTATCATAGAGTTACAACTATTATTTAACAGGTTTTCAAAATACAACAATAATAATATCTTAAACGCTCGTCAATACTTTGATAAAAGTATGTAGATGTGCAGAACTGACTTGTTACTTTGTGTTCATTTTTATACATACCATTTTATCAATTTGTTGGTGCTCTTAGTGACTAATACAGTTCATTTCTTAATCATGTTTTTTTTTAGAAAACTATAAGTTGTTGTAAAGTATGGTTGCTTAAATGGGCATCGTTAAAGGGATGGAGGTAGTCAAAGAGGAATGGAAAGAAAAAAAAAGAATCATATTCTACAAGATTAAATAACTACTTCAGTCACAATGAATATATATCAGGGTAGATGACGAGTAATAAAAAAGATATGGCAGTATAGAAATGTTCTGACATAAAGCACGCATGTCAAGAAAGATGGTTAGTAAGCTGTAAGCCACGAAGAGATCGCTAAATGCAATGGAGGCCAAAACGCAGACACTGCGGTGATACAGTGGCATGTTAAAGCTCGTATTAGTTTAAAGAGAAGTTAAAAGAGAGGGAAACTTAAATACTGGAACAAGTTCCAGATGGGCAGCTCATTGTATAAGAGAGGCCAGGGTTAGATCATCTGTGTAGATGAACTTTGTTTAGACAAGCAGTCTTTTTTGTTAATTAACCAACAAGTAAAATTATATCAATACAATATCGTTTTGTATTCAGTTTTCATTCATGTTGAAAGAGTAACGTACTTGAAGTGTTTTAAAGCAATATTTTATATCTTCAATTTAGCAATCTACAACATAGCCACGTGTGACAGCCTTTTCCACACAAAATATTCCAGTAATGTTATTATTGGAACTGAAATGGTTTTTTTTTTGTCTTCTATTATGAAATGAATTAGGAATTGTCTGATTCTCTACAATATTGGTTCTCGAATAGTCAATTTATACCACTAGAGTTCTTTTAGTGTTCACCTTTTACCAAGATAGACAGAATGCAAAGAGTTGCCTAAATGGAAATAAATTATCACAACCGAACACTTTATTCCAATAAGTTGTTATCTATTCGTTTGTTGTAGGCACAATAGAAAGACTTAAATGTGATTGGATAAATTAAAAAGAAAACCGATTTTATACTTTAAATGTCTATACATGTGAAAATAACGCAACAAAAGTATGGTCCTAACACGATTTTAAATTAGGTCCTTAAGACTGATCTCGGCCTGCGAGAAAGTTAAAAAAAACCGAATGTTTTATTCTCTGGCGAGGGTAATTTGAACGTTGTTAGCTTTCGCAACCTTATTTCTCAAAAAACATTTTAATAGGCTTTCTCATTTACTTGAACAAAAAACCTTGTGTTTAAGCTTTGTGGTGATTATCATTATTTTTCCCCTAATACGTCTGTTATTGTTATATTGAGCATCTCAAATTCTATGTACATCATGATGCAAATAAATTGTCACGGTCTGTCTCTCGGCATTTAAGAACGAGAAAATTCTACTTGTGGAATAAAGATAGAGAATTAAAGAAACAAACTTGGAACAGAGGTACCAGAGTTACTAGAGAAAGGGAAAAAAACTTCGATAAATTCATTAAAAATTATCTATTTTACATTTGAAAAAGTGTGATAGTGCTAAAAATACCAGTACTCAAAGAAGAACCTGTTTGAAAAGAGACTGTTTAAATACTGAATTTCATATCAGAAAAAAGCTTTTCGTATTATTTTTCTCTTAATGTTATTCATCTATCGACGACAGTTTGTGCTAGTGCTGTGCGCATGCGTGGCAGGGAGCCTGGCCACTTTCATCCAACCGTTCGCCAGAGGTGCCATCAAGGGGGCCACCGCAGCAGACCTGGGCAAATATGGATCTGACTCGCTAAAGGCTTCTGACCTGTTGAGAGATGCTAGGAGAGTGAATGCCGCCGCCGACCTGTGGACAAATGCAGGACAACAGGTTTGTTCTCGACACGCTAGGCGAAGGACTTGCTGCAAAATAACAGCTGTTTTATAGACGGACCTAGTTTTTATATCTAGTAGATTTGTGGGGCATTTTCGACGATCCTGCAAGTATTACGTTCTCTAAGTTTTTTTTTTATAGATTTGTGTATAAAGATGAAAAAAGATCACATCGTTTTGATAAGTGTTACAAAAACGTAGACAAATCGTGTCAAATCTTGCCCCGTTTGCTCTTAGTTGACAATTTAAACAAACACTAAAAGTGAACACAGGCACACTTTGAACTACTAATTTTTCATGAACAATTTTTTACGGTATTCTTACTTGACGTTCTACCTAAGTAGCACCTTGTGAGTTTTCGTAAAACGTAAAGGAGTTATGAATAAATTGTATGCGTATTTCCTGGAGCAAAAGAAACTGAACTGCCGACATAATTTTTAAACGTAAAATTTTAATTAGAAAGGTACAACACCGCCTTTTTGTCAATTTCTCCTCCTCTCTTTGAAAAACCATGAAACAATTTGACTTTACATAATTAGCCTTGCAACGCATTAACATATTTAAAGCCTTCAGATGAATATTATACACATACTGTTTTAACTATGACGGTCCTTCAATGACTCTGATTTCATTTTAGACAAGATTAAGCTATTGGAAGTTGTGAGTTAATAACGCTGTCCTGGGCAATCAAAGTACAGTATCTGCAGTGTAATTCGTATGGAAGATACTGCACTGTGATTGCCCCCGACCGAACAATTGGTTAGGGTGTTACCCAGGATGTGCTTCTACAAGCTTTTCAACAAAGCGATTGCAACGTGTAATTTTAATTTTGCTCAAAAAATATAACGAGGAGCTAATGCAAACTAAACAAAAAAAGATTGAACGTTGTTTAGCTTCAAAACCATTGCCATTTCAAGTATAAGTCTAATTAGATATTCATATATGTGTACGCGTTATATATTTGGTTAAAGGAAGTGGGATATCTATGTATACAAACACGAATATTATTATGTTTAATTTTGGAAATTATACGTTAGTTCATCCTATCAGTTAACTCTTTTTTCTTTGTTATTCTGCGCAGTCTGCGCGCCGAGGCAGCAACTACGGAGATGAGGCCAGCTGGGATTCCAGAAAACAGCAAGCATCTCGCCAGGGTCACGGCCAGAATGCTGCTGCTTGGGACCAGAACGAGGACCAGGCTGCCCGTGCAGCTGCTAGAGACCAGCAGTGGGCACAGCACAAAGACCAGCTCGCCCTCAGTGACGCCGCCGACAGGGCTGCTGCCAACAATCTGTGGGCGCAGGGCAATCAATATAGACAGGTTTGAGTTTCATCATTTTGGTTTGCTAGCGCTCAGTAGTTCATCTTCTTTAGAGAAAACAACTCCCACGGATACGCTCAACGAGTGTACCTCATGCTCAAACTTTCACTTTCAGCATCGACGCGTTTTTTAAGTTACGGACCTCAATTGATAATCTCATTCTTGTAAGATCGTTGGTGGTCATGAACAAAGGAACAAAACGCTGATCTAGGTATGCAGAGAGAATGTATGTACCTCAACGTTTTGTGCTCATCGTCGACGTTATTGTATTCAAGACCTAAACTTATCAATTTCATCTTTTTTTTTGCGCAAAATGGTGGCGTAGAAAGGTGAAGCTACTAGCATTGTATTGGGTTTACCGTATTTACCTTAATATATATATCACCATGGGTATGTGACACTGTTTCACAGTCCCACTATTTGTTTGGTATGAAAAGAGTAATCAAAATAGCTTAGTTTAACAATACAGTCATCGGATGGATTAGTTAGAAAAAATTCGCGCATTTACTAGTCATTCAGATTAATCTCGTAAAAAATCAAACTATTATATCAATTTCTTATTTAGTTAAATATATTTTGAAAAGGTTGAAACGTCAAACCAGGCCCTTCGTATTGATTCTTCGACGTACAGTACGATATCTTTTGGGGGCTCCGATTTCTGTTCGCCGCAGTTGTTTTTTTTTATTTAAGAAGTGACCGACTTCCAAGGGAGCTTTACTTTTTGCTCGTTGCAGTTAAAACAAAATTAATTTGAATAAAACCAATCTAATGCGAAACTTGTTTACACATACAACGCTGAAAAAAAAGAAAAAAAAATCGAAACTGAATTCTTCGCCAAGTTCTATACTGGATTATCGCTATTTGCCGTCTCGGCTTTAGGTAACTCATTCCTATCTAAATCGTATCACAGGGCCGTCGCAACCATGACAGTATCGACTACGGCTTTGACAAGAAATTCGCTACCAACAATCACGAGGACGGCGGCTACGAGTACAGCGAGTCCAGCGACAGCCACGCCCTGGACGACTACGCAGACAAGAAGACGCGTTACGGCAAAAAGAAGGGAGCTCACGCTGCCCAGGCTGCCAAGGTGAGGACAGGCAAGGGCGAAATTACCGATACATATTTATTTGAGAAATTTTGGTAACAATGATACAAACCCATCATTATCCCTTTATTAATTTTGTTAGCTTTGTGAATTGTGAAGCAAACAAGAACGGGCGTGACTTCCTGTGAGATAAAAAAAAATACAAGTACACGCATTTTTATCCATAATTCTGTTTAAATTTAGTCGCAACTAAAAACAATTCTAACAATCTATAGCTACTTCTACGCTTAAAATTTCTTTTCAAGTACCAAACGACAATATGTAAGTTAAAAAAGTCGTTAGTAATCACAGTTTTCTACAATCTAACATTCATCTTTTCTCTGTCGTAATGACTTTATATCTACCAATAGCTTCATTTGTTTTGTTATAGTGCATTGCATTCTTTTACACTTTCTTTTATGGAAACCATAAGCCAGTCGTGATGTAAATAAAATTTTCATAAGCTTTTGATCATAATATATATATTATAGAGTTACCACATGCTTATTCTTGTCACGGTTGTAACTCTTCTCTGTGCCCACCCACAGGCCGATGCTCAGTCTGCCGAGAGATGGGCAGCCAATGCCAACCAAGCAGCCGCTGCAGCAGCCAACTCTGACAAGTTTGGCCGCGATTACGATAGCGCTGCCTGGGCCAACGGTGCCAACAAGGTAAATATTCCGGAAAACCAAGACTGTAAGTCCGGACATCCTTTGAACAAAGTAGTTTCATGCATAAAGTGTGCATGGATTTCCCTCTCAAGCCAGTTCTTTGTTCTCCACAAGTGGGTGGGGATCGGGATCAAGACCATCGACAGGCCTCCGGTTCAACAAGATGTTTTTTTCCTATATCCCAGGCCTGTATTTAAAAAAAAAGAAGAGGAAAAGTCGACCATTAAAAAAAAACTTAGAAATGAAAGTGGATTGCTTTGAAAGTAACTGAGTGACCAGACGGTGTTTGCCAAAGCTACTTATCTACATTAATCCATTGCTAATTTCTTGCCTAAGATATTTTAAACTTTACTTGAAAAAAAAGTTTTTAAAACTGGCGTTGGCAAACGATTCGCTATCTTACCCTTTATATCTGTAATCTATTTACCGATTTCCTTTTTAATGTTCCTTTTAGGATATAGTAAAAATAAATCACATTTCTTTACGCAGTTAGAGATAAAATTTGAGCAATAGCTCTCTACACGGAAAATTTCTCGCGTTATTTTAACTTCATAAACCAGCGTTTAAAAAACACACGCAACAATGCTGCCAAGGACAAACGAAATGCAGTATCTCTCATATGGTTAACACTGCAGATACTGCTTTTTGTTTGTCTTGGGCATAATGAACTCGTGTTGCAAAGATGTGATTATAAAATTTTTTGTTTAAACTAGAACATTTGAAGGAAAAGAACTTCAAATTTTGCCGTCACAACGCAACACTTTACCAGTTCAGCAAATTAATAATAAAACAACAATAGCTAAATCTAAAATATCTCTAGAAGATACAACAGTCTTGCTGATCCTTTGATACTAATCTTCGAATGATGAATATAATATTACATTTTCAAAAAATGTTAGCGATGAAAAAACAAAGCATCATCTACTAATAGACCTTAACCTTGCCAAATATATCAAGTAAAATTTTCATAGTTTATTCAACTGTTTTTATCACACTGAAGTACATGTACTTTTTGCACCATTTTTCTGAACGTAGGACCTGTCCCAGAAGCTGGACGCTAGCCAAGCAGGTAACCGCTACTGGAGTGACGCCCGTGAGCGTGCATTGGACGCATACGCCGACCTGGCTGCCCGTGACAGCAACGCTGCCCGCCGGTCTGGTGCCTACGGAGACGTTGACGGCAAACTCGGTGGTGTCAACTACGGATACGGTCTCGCTGGGGCCAAGGGATTCGCACCCAAGCCCGGTGCATACCCGTTAGTTCTCCTTTTTTCGTTTGGCATCTTCTTCAATTTGTGTGTCTCTGAGGTCTTTATAACATCACCATCATCATCATCATCATCATCATCATCACCATCATCATCATCATCATCACTATCATCATCATCATCATTATCATCATCGTCATTATCATCATCCTTACCGTATTCTTTGTGAACATCGTTGTCTATTTGTCTACTCGTTCATAAATATCAGAATCGCAGCTATCATTTTTTTTCATCATTATCATCAAAGTCTTTTTCGACATTTTCTACTATAATGCTGCCCGATATTTTAGTGCATTTCTATGGCGCAAAAACATGTTCGAAATCAGAAGATAGATTTCTAATGTTTTTTTTTTGCTTATATATGCCAAATATATTATCGTTTTCTAATGTTTTCTCATTCTGTCAATGCCTTTCTCTGTATCTATGTCTCTGCCTGTCTATCTCCCTCTCTCTATCATCTCTCTCCACCAGCGTAAACTAGCTTTACTTCCACAGAGGAGGCATTGGTGCCAAGGGTCTTGCCGCTGCTGACTACGCCAAGCAGGCCGGTGCCGCCGACCTTGCCAAACTGTGGGACCAGAGCCAGGAGCAGCGTCTGAAGAAGGCTGAAAAGGAGAGCACCAAAGATGAGGCCAAATCCTCCTTCACCAGAGACCAATGGCTTAACGACCGTGTCCAGGTCGGTGGTGAATCGCTATTATATAAAGCCATGTGCTCATGGCTCATATTTGAATCTTTCTATCACGGTGTGCTTTCCAACGGTATAGTTGAATATAGACAAAAATATTAAAGATTTTAAATCGGAGTAAAAAGATAGAAGCGCAAAGGGTCAATTTATAGCCACCACCAAAGATTGTTATCCTTAAAACATTCAAACTCGCTTTAAACGCTTTTAAAAGTTTTGAAGTTTAAGCTCCACCAAGATGACGCGAGGGTCTTATTAAAATAATGATGGTCTTGTTTGCTATTAGTTTTATGTAAGTAATGTTAAACAACCGGTCACATGACTATCAAATTTAAATATATTATATTATATATATTTTAACATATAAGTTTAACCTATTTGGTTTTTTTTTTCATTTTGAAATACTAAGTAGTATGCCCGACAGGCTAGGGCGCGTCTGTAGTGTGAAACAATATAATTTGACAAGAAAAAAAGTTATATTAAAAATATCTTTTACGTGCTTCTATAGAAATACATAGTTGAACAAAAACAACTATAAATTGACAAGCCATCAATATGTCCCGTTTGCAGCTTATTTTCAAGCTAAACATGAGTCAACAATTCTCTCTATCTGATTAACATTTCCCCAGGGCTATAACAAAGACTCCGCAGCCAAGGCTAACGACCATGGATTCTCTGACTACGCCAAGAAGGCCGAGCAGTCTGCAGCTGCTTACGATGCTAAATCTGCTGACGCCGCTTCTAAATCTGCCGCTCAACAGGCCCGGTTAGCACGCGTTAAGACTTATCTTACTAAGATAATAAAGAAAAGGCTTGTTTACGAAATAGGATAGGATATTGCTGTCAGTGAACTCAATGTAGATTCATAATTTAATAAAAAAAACAAGCCTTTTATATTCTAAAAAACCCGTTTTGTTGTAAAAACGAGAGATGATCATGGGGCATTGAAGTTAAAAATATCTCACATTTATTACCAATTATAAGAAAAGCTTAGTAGAGACTTTTTTGCTACGAGATTTTCTTTTTTACCTCGAACATCATTTCGAGTTGCTTTACAAAGAAAGGCACCAAAACCCATTATAGTGCTAAAGCTCAAGTTTCATATTAAGTCTCATGACTTTAATGACGTGGATGGAACTAGTATGATATTTGTCAGTGGAAACAAATGACACGAATGCAACTTGCTGGTGTATTCAGTCTGTAGAAATAAATGGCACGACTTCAACTTGCTGGTATATTCAGTCTTGGGAAATAAATAGGACGAATGCAACTGGTAAATGGGATGAATGGAATTTACTGCTATATTTGGCTGGTGGAAACAAATGGCGCGAATAAAGTTGATAATTTTAGTATGCGCAAAAGAACGCTAAGACTATTGTGTGTTTGACCTAGATTTGACCTGGACGAGAACATCCAAGACGCCGAGAGCAGACGCCGCAACCTTAGCAACCGCAAGGCTAACAAGAAGGTCAACAAGAAGTTCTTCCACAACAACCACAATGGTGGCGACAACTGGGAGAGACTCAACTACGACCGCGATCAGGTCAGTAAGCGAGATTTCAGTTCATTGGTCAAAATCAGAACTATTCTTGGGTACCTTTTCCAGCTTTTATCATTAAATGATAAAAATTTAATTTTGTCTTTTTTTTTCATTGCCCTACTATTCCCGTGTGATAATGCTTGGTCAAGTTTCAATACAGACCAAACGTACAAAGGAAGTATCTGTTTGCACTGTCTTTGTTCTAAGTGCAGTATAGCCATTCTTCCTGTCTTTGTTTATTTCAATGTTTTAGATTCAAAACTACAACCATACTTGACTCTCGCATTGCTTTCATCTCTCAGCAACTCAGTAATGTTGTAGTTTATATCTAGATTGCATTTTGCGTTTTCCATATTAATGATTACTACAATATTTTAGCTCGATAGTATTTCTTTGTCAATAAACCTTTTTGCTTTTCTGGTTTGGATTTGACCTTCACACCTTCTCTGTCTATATCTATATATCGATCTGGTTTTTCTATCTATCTATCTATCTATCTATCTATCAATCGATCGATCGATCTATCTATCTATCTATTACTTTATCTATTTATTTATATATGTCTATTTATCTATCTATCTAATAATTTATCCATCTATATATCAACATGTGTATCTATCTATCTAACTACCCATGTGTACATCAGCCTTTTTTATAAAATACACTTAACATCTTAATTAACTTAGGAAACGGAACAAGCAAACAGATTTTTTTAACCATATCAGTCACATAGTTGAAACCTAAACTTCAATTTTGTTTTCCTTTCTGTCAGGTTGATGATGTTTTCGGCTACCAGGCAGGCATCAAGAAAGACCAAGCCAACAGAGCAGCCGCCTCCCACAGCAACCACAAGTACGACGCTAACGCCCGCAAAGCTGACGCCGCACGGGCTGCAGACAGGGCCAACGCCGCTAGCCTCAATGACTGGAGGAAGTCCGCCGACGGCTGGAACGCCGCTCAAGCTGGCCGTGCCCAGGACGGCAACACTGAGCAGAGGGTAAGTTGGAGGTCATGATGACATTGGCCTTTGACCTTTGCAAATGCTTGATCATGCAGCCGGTAAAACGGTGAAAACTGCGTTGCTGTGTTGTGAGCTATATATGAATCCTGAATCCTGCGAAGTCAATAAGGCCATAACACCGACCGTTCCTAAGTTACATATCTGCAGGGTGTGAAACAACTTAAATTATTGCACTTTGTAAGACTAAGGATATTTACCAACCATAATGGTCATCTACTTAAATAATCCGACTGCATTCACATTTAAATTAGTCAGACGTCAATGCCTTTTAAGACTTTGAATTAACCTTACAATCCTTATTTAGCTACTGAAACAGATGCATGTAGACACGCTTAGACAATCAAGCATGCCATTGTCAATACGACCTTCGAAAATGCAATGCAATCAAACAGATTGTCTCACTATTTCCTAAACATTGTGGCATTAATACAAATGGAGCCGTGCTAAAAATGAGCTATATTAGATATAGGAAGTAAGCAAGTCCCTTCAATAGGCTAAGTAAGGACTTTTTTTTAAGAAGCGTAGTGGCGGTGTGTGCCAAAGCTACTAAAATTCGAACGTTCAAATCATACTAAACGCTGACATTTTGGGCATTTCCATTAAAAGCTTACTTTTCTCTACTGCTAGTTTCATACCTTTATAATCTTTGGATCAAAATGAAAGTTATTAGTCGATTATTTAAGTTAGCGTTTCTAAGACTAGCAAACATACTTCATATTATGCGTATATATCACAATGCACTATCTTTATGTCAAACTAAAGTTTTGAACACCCCCTTTTTTTTACATAACAAAAATTATGCACATGAATATTTTCGAAAGATCATTAGACAAATTTTATCGTATTGAGCTCGACGTATTTTTATCTTTTTCAGTCAGCGATGTTATAAGGCTTAGCCAAATAGAATCATTCCATCCCACGCCTGCTATCTGAGTCATTATTTTTGGTGTAGCAGCAGTTTCGCAGTAAAGGCAGGACTAAACTGCATCATAGTCAACTAAAAATTATACGACCATTAAAATAACATAAGAACATTACAAAGCCTATTCACACCTGGATTTTGCCGAAAAAAAACACATGCATGCTTAAGCACTATAACAGTTTTTAATCAAGAACAAAATATCTTGTCACGGAAAGTCTTCCCGATGACAACCACGCATGTATGCTTTAGCACCTTGTTAATCTAGAACAATTTCTCGTCCCGCAGGGTCTCCGCAACGACAACTACAAGAACACCGTTGAGCAGCAGGCATTCGATGATAACCGTCGTCTTGCTAGAGCTTACGACAGAGGCGCTGACCGTTACGGTGTGGACCAGGCAGCTTACGGCAAGAACATTGGTGCCTACGGCCGTGCTTACAATACTGGCTATCCTTACGTCGGTGCTGGCGGCAACGCCTTCGGCGCTGGGCGTGGATATGGATACGGCGTCAAGGGATACGCCGCAGCCCCCGTTGCTGGATATGGATTGGGAGGCTACAAAGGGGGTTATGCCCCTTACGGCAGATATTATTAAACAATTTGGAATAATAGTTGAGTAAAACTTATGCGAGGCGTTCTATTAGGACTTTTGCGTCTTCCTTTTTTGTAATGACAGATTGATACGTCATCGAAGGAAATTATTTGAAATATTAAAGTTTGATATCTTGCAAAGAATGTTTTGTCAGTAATGAATGCCATCGGTTTTCTTTTGCTTTGATGATTCTTCAAACATGGCATACTTTCGCTTTTCTCACAGGCAAGTTTGAAACATAAAAAAGTAGCAAGTACGTTTCATCATTATCAATTTATCCATTAATTTGATTTTAATATTCAAATTATAATTATTGTTTTCAGTATTTTATCGATATAAAGCATACACGTGGTAAGAAAGAAGTGGGGGAAAGGATGGGGTTAAAGGTCGATTTCAGTCCTAACTGTTTTCCTCATAGGTAAATGTTAGATTTTTATTTTCATTAGGAAAAAATAAAGTGTCTTTAAGATAATATTAGTTTTTTCACGTGATATATGGCATCATTAATTTTTCAAAAGAATGAAGTTTGTGATGGTTTAATAAACTATTTGTTGGTTTTTCTTTTTCCCATAGATGCACTGCGTGAATGGTTATCAGTAAAACAGTGGTGGTTTTGTCATACTCTAATTCTTAATAAAGATTACTTCTTTCGATAAAAAAATCAGGCTTTACGTATAGTTTGTAAATAGCACCTGTAAGCATTTTATCATTCATCCCGTTGGATAAAGGCCGTGTACATAATAATTCTATAGTCTTATTTACTTACATTAGCACAAACACTCACATATAGAAAATCGTTAAACTTTAAGAATAAGATTTACACATTTGTACGCAATGTAAGCTTAAAAAGCCGCTGAGTAGTAAATATGTTTTCCGATTGTTTGGCTTCTAATGGCAGTAAACAATTTTATGCTGAAGGTTGGAATGGATCTTCTTTTTTATTCTATAAGTAGGCTGCGAACTCTGTTTACTTAATATTATTACAATTCACGAGAACGCTATTTTTTAAAGTCTCTTCCGTGCTTTCACCTATGTATATAAGGGAGCAAAAAGGCCCCACTGTTTTCATCTAAGTGTAAGCAAAGTAATAATATATAAAAGTGAAACGTTATTAAAATTAAAATAACAAATTTTAAACTGTTTTACCAATGTTTTGAATTAGTTTTAATATTAAATATGCTGATAAAAACCATACGCTGCACGGTTAAAGGTTAAGCCCTCGTCAGTGAGATTTATATTATTTTATTGTATTCTTGGAGACAAGTTAAGAATAAGGAAGAAGAAGAAAAATGAAGAGGTTTAAATTTGAGGAACGTTTGATCAAGCTGCCGATAAGAATGTAATTGCTGTAAGGTTTAACGACTTATTTTACGAAAAAAAGCAGAGGTTTATCCCGGAATATTTATAAATGCTTGTTTAGACGGCATTAATTTTAAGGCTGCTGCAATAACGCACTTCATGATGGTGATGGTGATCATAAAAACGACCACGACAATGGTATCGGCATTAATGCAGATAAAAATGATAATAATGTTGATAATGACAAAGATGTCAGCTATGATGACGAAAGTTACCATGACGACATTAGGATACTGCGATTGTCGTTTAATCATAATAAAAATGTAATTCAGAAAATATAAAGGCGACAACGTAAACGATACTTGTATTATGGTTACGATGACGATGATGATAGTGATGATGAAGATGAGGATGATATTGGTGATAACTATGATGCTGATAATAATGATTTTGATGATGAAGATGACGATGGCAATGTTGCTGCTGCTGCTAATGACGATGATGATGATGAATATGATGAAGGTGATGGTGATAATGATGATGATGATGATGATGATGATAATGATGATGATGTTGATGATGATGATGATGATAATGATGATAATGATGATGATGTTGATGATGATGATGATGATGATGATTATGATGATGATGATGATGATGATGATGATTAAAGTGATGGTGATAGCGAAATAGTTCCATTTACAGGGTTAAGTGACAATGGTGAAGAGAATATTCTTATTGATCGAGGAAGAGTAAAAAGCTATCTTGTTTTTTATGATATAAAGAATTAGTTGTCGGTTGTTTTTTTTTCAATGTTTAATTTTTGACCTTTCTAAAAACGATGTCTTATCTGTTATATAAAATTATCATGACAAAAGACATTTAAAATATTGGTTTCTTTTTCTACTTTTTGAACTGAATATCTGGGAACCAAAGATAAAACCACAAGAAACGTAATACCGTTAATGTTTGTTATTTTGACAGGTAAACTTGACTACTGTCCCCTGTTTAAAAAAGATTGAATGTTTTTAAATTTCTGGTACAGAAACGGTGACCACAATCGACATTGCATTCTTACCAAAGGCAAAAAGGCAGCACTGTCGTAACTTACTCGTTAGTCTTCGTTATAAGCTAACTTATATAACATAGAAATTTCCATATGAATTACATAACTTAACATGAAAATGGGTTATTACTTTTTGTGGCAACAGCAGTGCTAATACTACTACTAGTAGTAGTAGTAGTAGTAGTAGTAATAGTAGTAGTAGTAGTATAAGTTGTAATAGTAGTAGTAGTTGTTGTAGTAGCAGCAGCAGCAGTAGCAGTACTAGTAGTAGTAATATTAGAAGCATTAATAATAGTAATAATAATAGTAGTAGTAGTAGTAGTAGTAGTAGTAGTAGTAGTAGTAGTAGTAGTAGTAGTAGTAGTAGTAGTAGTAGTAATAGTATAAGGAGTAGAAGATGAACAACAACAGCAACAACAACAGCTGCAACAACAACAACAGCAACAACAACAAAAAAGCTGTAACAACAACAAGAACAAGAACAAGAACAAAAGTTCTTCAAGAATCAACCACTGATTTGAAATAAAAATAGCGATCATTTTTAAAACAACGTTTGTACCATAGAACGTCATAGGCAATCATTACCAATAAAAACTTTGGACAAGTGAAACTAGGTTCGTTTTTAGGCTGGATATTCCTGGTCACCTAATGGCTTACAGTTGCGTGTGTCAAACATAATATCTTGTGTCATGAGAATGTAGTTGACTCTAAACTGTCTTCTATGGGTGTTAAATACTAAATTAAGAGCTATTTTAGGAGGCTTTTTTTTTACTAATTCAAACTACACGGAACTTGAAGGAAAAGACACTGGGCTTATGAATACACAAAATAAAGTAAAATGCTTAACGTGATATACAAACATTTTTGGAATGGTAGCAACAGATATTTTTTTTAACGAATTTAATTTCCCGAAAGTTTATTTCTTAGACCTTGATACATGGCACCAATTGAACCCCAAAAAGTTTCGAATTATGCTCTGCTTCTATAGTGCCTGTGGGGGAGTGGCCATGTCTAAAACGATCCGCCCTCTGCGGAAGTTTCTCTAGAATATCGCTTATACCTATCAGTGGGCGGGGCTTATCTTGACCAATAGCATTGCCCTAGATGTGAAATCTACAAGAAAATGGGAAAAGAAATAACTCTTGGAAAAACAATTAATTTATTAAACCCATGGGGAATTTTCCGCGCGAAGGCCGCCACATAAAACCGCAATATTTCCTAACAGTTTGAATCTTTTAAGTAAGCCACATTAATCCGCAATAAGTGTAAATCTGTAAAGACCCGCCTTCTTTTCTTTGTCTTCTTTAATCTTTTTTTAATGTGTCCCGACACTGCTCAGCGAGGCTGATATTAGAGGGGCTTTATGATGGACAGATTAATTTTGCCACCTGCTGAAGTGCTTCAGGAAGTTAACGTTGATCCTTCTTCATAAAGAGAAATAACTGCACCAGGTATCCCGTAGCAGTCATTAAATGTGACGACTTCCTATCAAACCGTGACAGGCATAGTCATTAAGTGTTTCCCTGTCGTTTACGATTCTGTTCTTCACTTCAATAATTAAGCACTGACACTTATTGCACTTTGCATTATTTCGTCGGCTAAGATATCCATCTTGTTGATTTTTTTTTCATCTATGGTTAAGGGCATGATGTATAATGATTTTACAGTGAGCGTCTTGTTTGATGTTTCACAAGAAACTTTTCCAACAATAACGGCATTATGGAATTAATTTTCTTTTTTTTATTTTTGAGTCTTCCTATATTTAGTGTACATTTTCGTTAAATTTACCATACAAATAACTAATCAAGTTGCATTCGAATTTTTTTCCTAAATTTAAGATGGACTTGCGAATACACTTAAAATGAAATCTGTAACGTCAGAACATACCCTCATCGAATACTTTTTTATACCGTATTTGACTTTTGGTTATTATTCTTAGGACTCTAAAGAAAGTCTATACAAATAAAAAAATTCTTTAATCTTACGTGTTTCATTTCAGAGAAGTAGAAAAATGCTTTGTTCATTTACTACGACAAACTTGAAAGCACCAAGAATAACGATTGCAGACGATTTAGTCTCAATATAAAATGATATATAATCAAAAGCTAACCATCGTTCTGTGCCTCTAAATCATCAATAAATGATTTTTAGTCCTCTGACATCCCAACTTTTGATGAGAAGAGTTTTTACGTATTTTCAGCTGTTAGTTAGTTAAAATTCTGTTTAAAACTCGAAAAGAGCGTTTTGATCTCAAGTGCTATGATGCATATTGTTTTTACATTATTGTGTCAAAGCATAGTTTTTTGCCTAAAGAAATTAGGATTATAACCATGTTTAATCGTAAATAAATATCGTATTAACACTTCGATGTTTTCCATTTTGCGAAAAACGCAACGCTGTTCGTGTTTATTGATCGAAAGCCGTAGATGCAATTTTTGTTTTGTTTTGCTTGCAACTTGCAAGTTTAGATTCTTTAAATGTAATACGTAATTTGTTGCACTTTTTCAGCGAGACGACATTAAATTTTATAATGTCCAGCCGCAAAATGGGTAAGATTGTTGTCCACAAGAAACTTAGAGGCCCAGAGATAGACAGATGATGCTTTAAAGTCTATCATTTATGAAAACGCTTTAAGTAATACAGAATGGTTGCCGAGGATGTCAGCTCGGACGTTCTATCACAATCACCGACACTGTCCCTACTGCTTCTTCATCTCTGAGCCAACTTGTAAGCGTTTCGTTTCACTGATTTTATAAAAGATTTGTAGAAACTGATGCAATGATGCGAGGTATATTTTATGAAGAAAAAATGAATAAAAGTTACTAACTCTCTTCAGTCATTAATCTACACACTTATACAAAAGACTTGTGACATCTGGAAAACAGTTAAATATTGGCCTTGCGGTTTTGTAGATTACTTTTAAGGCTATTTTTTTATCTCGATAAACAGGTCTAAACCGGAAATGCGAAAGGCCAACTAAGGGTGAAAGAAATAACAAAATATATATTAATCAAAAATTTGACTTAAAAAAAAAACAACAACAATTCAATGTACAATTTAAATTATGTTTGTTGAAAAAACCACTCATTGTTTAACAATACCTACAATTTATATATACCACAACGTTTCTTTAAGA
>BMAT01004252.1:23747-40629 GCA_019649035.1 Elysia marginata | reverse complement strand
TAATATAAGGTACAACCATAAACCTCTTTATAGCTTAATTCAGTACACAATTTGGTTTTACATTTGAAAATATTGACCACATAAGCCTTATCTCAGCAAATTTTCAGAGCAAGCGATTAGATCTATCGGAGTGAATGTTTGGAGTGGCGTTATGTCCGCAAAACTGCGTTATGTCCTAAAACTGATGAAGCTACATTCATAAAAAGAATGGCTGCAGCATCAAACTTTTTTTTGTAGAAACTTCCACCTGTTCTATAGATTCTTGAACTACAATCATTTTCATGATGAGTTTGCCTAAAATCATGGGAATAAGAACAAAGGAAATTCACAACAATTTTTCTTTGTAGTGAATGTTATGTCCAGACTGCAATAGCATTTTTCAACTAATATAAGCCTATCAACACAAAAGGAAGTAAATTTATCAAAAAAGTTGTTCTTAGGGTATATAGAATAGGAAAATGTGTATTTCTGGAACTAGATCTAGGTTTGAAAAAATAGATCTAACGAGAACTTTGCGGAGTGAGTGTTATGTCCAAAAAAATAACCTGAGATTTTAAGTAGCAGTAGTGTGTAAAAATGTATCGACAATGTTTATAAGAGAGAAGATTCAAGGCTTATACTGTGTATGATAAGATCTAAATCTAGATCTAGATTTTTTAAAGAGAACTTGGTGGTTTTTTCTGTAGTGAACGTTATGTCCTCAATGATACGTGTTTAGATTATGGAAAAAAGTGAAAATATACCGTGTTTTATCAAAATTGTCCCTCTAGACCTTTGAAAACATAAATTGATCACAAATAAACCTGCAAAAAGCTCGTGTTTTTTATTTCTAATATAATCTTTTAATAATTACACTTTTGTAGTGAACGTTATGTCCGAAAAGTGACATTATGTTCCCATTGTTGAAAATATAACTAATTGAAAACTTTCATACTTGCAAGGTCTAGTGTGAACTTAAGATAATTTTATTCAAATTTGAATAGAATCTGTGAAATATTTATGGAAATTTTAAACTTTTCAGTATTGGGTTCCCATAAACACAGCATGTTTCGCCACATTTTTGCCTCTACAAAAAAAATAAACTGAGTGAAACTCATAAGAACTGTTGTTGTGTTTCAATAATGGGTAGCCTAAAACCTCCTACCACAAATATCCCATAAAACATGCATACTTTTAGATTTATAAACTCCTATCGGAGTGAATCGTTATGTCCTCAATATGAACGGAGCTGTAACTATAACGGCTTTTACCTTTACAAGGGTAATTTTTTAAATCTTTTTTCTTTCACATTAGTTAAGATAGATAATTTCTCTATACCATTGACCCAATTTAAAGTGCTTTGGGGGAGTTTAATTTTTTCACCTCAATGTCCATGTTTCATGGACCAACTTTTGGGAATGCCTCATATTTGCTTCGCTTATTCAAAGACATTGTTGAGAAAAAAATCTCCTTTTTATTGTTTTGCTAGCATTAGCGTTACATTGTTTTCATGTAAGGAAGCTTAGTGTTAAAACAAAGCTGCTAATCTCATCATTTTTATATTAATGAAGGCTGGGCTCTATTACCCAATGAAATTTCTCCCCAAATTCATTGGTTGTATCTATATAATTTATATAGGTGAACTTTTCTGTCTTTAAACTAATAAACTCTTATTGATTACAATGAAAGAAGAAAAAAGTGTGCATCAAAGTCTTTGTACCATACTTTTTCCTTATAATTATTCTTGATTGCCTTTAGTCCAAAGCAACTCTAATGTAGTGCATAACAATTTTTATAACCAATAGTTATTTATCAAGCAATTTTAGACCCTGAACAATTTGTTTAGGGGCAGCAGCCAGTTCGGTGTGGGCCTCGGTGATTTTGGAGGCAGCAACAAAGACATTTTTGGAGGCAGCAATATTGGCAAAAGTAGAGCCGTGGGCGGTGGCAATGTGTTCCAAGGTGGCAACTTCGGTGGCCAGGCACCTAGAGCCCAGTTCGGAGACGGCGAGGATTTCCAGAGAGGAACCGTTGACGTAAGTCTCTGATAAAATACTTTCATCTTAAAAGAATTTACAAAGTTGCAAGTTTCGAAAAATGTTTTACATCTACCGCATTCCGTTCTCGGCGCTCACTAAGATTAAAAAAAATTACAGGCTTACTTAAAAAATACAAGTGGGTAAATAACATTGTCCTAGCCTTCATGCGAAGTTCACCCCTCATATAGACCATTCTAAAAAAAAATGTAAAGCCTTTTATTGGTAGATTTGTAGGTTGCAGCGAGACGAAGGTTGTCTATGGCTTTAGAGGTATGAAATTATTCCAACAAGAATGTATTCATACGTGTTGCATTATCTTTAAGATATTTAGCCACTTTAGTTGGATTATTTTCAAAGTTTATGAATCAACTGAAAACATAGATATACTGAAGCGCAGAGCATGAAGAATACGAAGGGAGAGAGAGAGGGAGAAAGATTTGCAAAAAATAACGTCTTAAGTTTGTTGTTAATGATATGATTCGGTTTTCTACTGCAAGGTGTCACGGCAACAAGCTACAACAGTAATTTTACTTCCAACAACTTCGATACATGCATCATAGTAATCCTACATTCTCCCATCCATCTTGCTGGCAAAACCAGTCGTCCATCATTGACCAGCATCAGGCTCGCACTGACCGCCGAGATGACCTGTTTCTGAGAGACGCCGTCCAACAGGAGCAGGGGGCGGCCAGGCAGGACCAGCAGAGAAGACAAGCAGCTGCCACGGAGGCAGAGAAGGACAACAGCAGCCTGCAGGAAGAGAGCAAGGGCCAGGAGAAGGTAGGTGCAGCTGGAGGTTGCAGTACAAAAATATATATCTAAGAAGTGTGTAAGAATTATTTCATATAAAAACCACTTTAAAAAATGTCTGCAGTAAAATATTGTCGTTAAGAATAAAGAAAAAGGTTAAACATTCAAAATGTATGATGATCATAAAAATTTAAAGGTGTTGCTTACCAAAAAGATGAGAGATAAAGGAAACAAAAAGGGTAGTGAGTATAGTATAAAGGTATAAAAGAATTTGTATCAGTTTACCTATAGAAATAATACTGAATAGAGAGACGAGATGAATTTGATTAGGAAAAAGAAAATTATTGTAAATAATCTAAATCTTTTTACTCAACGAGGTAAAGGCTACTTCTGTGTAGTTCTAATGGTTTAAGCCACGGTGCATGAAATAGTAATACGACTATAATGTAACGAAACCGTTGCGCTTCAAAGAAAAGTAAGCTTGAATGTAAAAAAGATTAAATTTTCCCAAATTCAAGACGAGCGCACGACAACCAGGAGCGGGGTCGTTATTTTTCAAGCACAGGGCACAGCCAGGTAAACCTAGCTTGCCTTTGTTTTCCAGTCCGCCTTTACTTTCGCCGAGTCTCAAGAGACCTGGTTACCCTATAATGGAAGTGTTGGGTGGGGACAAGGGAGTAAATAAAATATTGTCCAGACTGGAGATCGAACCTAGTATAGCGGGCAACTGCACTACCGCTTGCGTGATAATGATCTAAATGTATTTCAACAGAGATGTAATTCTTTTTCATAGTTGCTAAACCCGATATGAGTATTGGCGGTTGTTAGATCAAACTATTTTTTCTTATGTCAATAATTATCCGTTAAACTTAATTTTGTTTGCATGTTAATCGTCGACATTATATAAACGCCCCTTGTTCTGCAGAGAGACAAATACCAGCAGCAATCTGGGAAATGGAATCTGGACACACGCCGACAGAATGACCAGGAGAGTCGGCGTGCCTCGGGCCTGGGATCGGACGGAGAGATTGCTCGATCTGACCTTCTCGCTAACGATGGGGCCAAAGCGCTCGGTGTCAGAAGGACAGCCTTCACGAATGGAAACCTGGGCTTTGAGAAAATCGACTATAACTTTGACAAAGATTTCGACCAGGCTGCCAACGAGAGAGGCGGATACAAAGAGGTTCGCCGATGACTCTCTGTTTGTGTTTTGTTCTTAAATGGCTAAGTGTTCTATATTAATTCAGTCCATTGTTTGCATTTATCTTAGGGTTCATTATTAATTAATCAGAAGGATACCTAAACACTTTTACAAGGGAAAATTCTTTACTTTTGTTTTTACCTGCGCCACAAGTCTTCAATTGAACATGTTGTTACAACCATTGTTGTTTTCTGGAAAGAGTAGGTTAAAAAAGATCAATTGTGTATTTGCTTGAAAAAAAAGGTCATAATTGCAATATGCCCTCTATAATGTATTTTTATATGTAGCCAAGAGCCTGAGAGTCAATTAATTTTTTATTCACAGAAAATCAGCGGAATTTTATTAGTAAAGTACAAATGGTTATTTAGGTTCAAATATATTTAAAAGCTATGCTTTTAAGCGACCGACAAACAGGTTCTGTTATAAAAAAGAGGTCAGTATGTTTACATAGACCCTTTCTCTTTAACAAAAAGTTTTTTCTGAATAGCTTATGGATATTAGAATGCCAGGAAACTATAACTAAACAAATATTTTTTTTAATTTGACGAGCAAGACTGTGAAAAAACGAATGTTACCCTTTATTCTAGGTGACCGGTAGAGACAACAAGAACACACAGGTGTATACCGAAAAGCAGAGGGACCACCGCCTAGCAAACAAAGATAATGTAGCTTTCCGACGTGCCGATGACCACAACCGTAGACTCAAAAATCAAGATTTTAGACAGAACGCCTTGCAGCGTCAGGGAAAAAAGAGTCAGTATGGCAACGCAGACAAACTGCAAGACGCAGCAGCCAAGAAGGCAGAAGACTTTAAAACCTTTTTCGACAAACGGGATGACCGTATTTGGAACGCTGACAGAGCTAAGGATGCTGCATACAGAGGAGCTCAAGATGTAGCATCTAAGAAGGGTCTCCACAACAAAGACGCTATCGCCAAAGCCTACGGGGCAAAGGGCGTGGAAGATAACAAATACTATGGTGGGGCGGAGACTGGAAAAGGCCCAAGAGGAGGGCCTGGGGCTGTTGGAGGTTATGGGGGTTACCCAACACAACCTGGTGTCTATGGTCGAGGAGGGCACGCGCCTAGGGGTGGCTACAATGTAGGGTACAACACAGATGGTATTGTCGATGTTAAACCTGTGGGAGGCGCTGGCTATGATCCCAAGGTTGGTCTACAAGGAGGAGCCGCTGGTTCTGTTGCTGCTCTTGGAGCACCTGGACCAGGAAATGTGCGGGGCCGCCTTGAAAAGAGTGGCGGTGACATTGTCAATGCATATAGAGAGAACGCTATCCAGGGGGATCTGGCCAATCAAGTGTCTAACAGCGCTGCCGAAGCGAGAGCTAACGCTGCAAATCAGTACAAACGAGACAAAGGTTTGCAGGATTCCATTCAGGCTGACCTGGCTAATCAAGGACGGTGGGCCAATCAGAGAGAGGGTTTCAGGGACGCTCGACAACAAGGTTACAACGGGGACAATGCCGAAGCAGAAAAAGCTGGCGAAGCCGTGGAAAATGCATTTTCAGACTCAAGCTCTGGTTCTAATCTTGATGCTGCTGATAGGAAGTTTAATCGTGCCAAGCTCAATAGAATCAATCAGAAAAGTAACAAGGTAGACTCTACACAAAACATTCACAGCAAGAAGCAGTTCTACCATGACAAGAATCAAGGGGGCTTCAATAACGAAGGCCTCAACTACAACCGCAAAAGAGGAAACAACGACTTTGGTGCCCAAGAGGCTGCTCATAAAGAAGCAAGCACAAAATTTAGCGACCTTCACCAGAACAGCAAGAACTCTCGCAGTCAAAGACGGTTTGATGACTTTGACGGCAGACATATCTCGAATGGCGAAGCTTTATTTAAGCAGCACTCTGCTAATAATGGAGAAGCGGACAAGTTTGCTCGAGCCAGAGATAATGCAAGAGCCCATGCCAATGGTTTTGACAAGGCTAAGTCTCGCAAAGAATTCGACACTTTCAACCAGGCAAACTCTCAACAGAACTCAAGACTATGGGATCGCGCTAATCGAGATTTCAACACAAGATACAGTGGCAACAATTTGGGTCGAAGGACGGATGGAGCTTTTCTATTTGGTAGCCTCGGTGCCCGCGGAAGTTCCAGGCCTAGCATTGGCCAGAGTAGATCGGCAGCCAGCAATCTGGGATCTCCTCGATTCGGTTCAACCTCTCTCGGGCTTGATGGGGGAATCTACACTAGCTCTAACTCCATCCCCTCTGGCTTTAGCAAGTCCAGCAAAGGTAGCTCAGGAGCGAACATTCCTAAAAGTGTACTAAATGCAGGCAGCACACAGTTTGGAAATTATTGGTAAAAGTTTGAGAACAAAACATAAAGTTGGCCACAAGATTTTGTCTGATTGATTATTAAAAACTTTGTGATGATTACATCCCTTTAGCTTCTGGATGGTGTTTTGTATTTATTGGATTTTTATGTTTAAAATTGTAAAGAACACTTTTAAAACAACGTTTAAAACTATCTCTGTGTGGCTTATCTTACTTTTTACAATCCTCTTTTACCTTTTCAATTTTTAAGAACATTTATTGCATGCCGCCTATCTTTGGCAAAACAAACTCCCTGCACTTATAGAGCTTTCAATGTATATTAAGTAAATGCTAGTCCATTACTTCTTGAAACTGTTAAATACTTGTGCAAAGTTTTGTTGTTTTTAAATCGAAATCAAAGTGTGTGACTCAATAAACCGTCTTTTATCCATATGTTATACTTTGCGTTTTCTTTAAAAACATAATGTTTAATAATGGTATGTATAATTGGTTTTAGAGCAAAGTAATAATCGTGTTATAAACCTAGTTCAACTAAATATTTAATATAGTTGTTCGTCTTGATAACTTCATCGATTATTCTTCCTCAAATCAAATTTATCTGAGCCAAGTTTTCAAAACAATCCAGAAAGCGATGTACATGTCTGGTATTTGTATATGCAGCCAGCAAATACCAGGTCAAACGATCATCCTTAAAAAATAATAACCTAAATAAAAAAGAAAGCGCAGGCACAAAACTTAAGTTTGGAAATACAATGCAATGTGTGGTTGAAACATCTTGAGTAGAATAGATTAAAAATATGGAAAAGAAGAGGAATCAGAAAGACTTTTAAAAGAAGAAATATATTTCCATTCGCATTGTCTTTTTCTTTGCTATCTATCTGTTTCTCTCCCATGGTGTGTGTGTGTCTCTATCTCTCCCTTTCTCTCCTCACCCCCTCTCCCCCCCCTCTCTCTCTCTCTCTTTCTTTCTCTCTCTCTCTCACTCTCTCTCTCTCTCTTTCTCTCTCTTTCTCTCTCTCTCTCTTTCTCGTATTATATTTTATCACGTCTCTATCCTTACCCCGGCATATCCTTTGCCCCTATCTCCGCTTTACACTTGTTTTCTTGCATAAATTTTCTCTTGCGTATAATTTGTGTAGTTTCACCTGCTTTCTGCGCTGCGTTTATGTGTGGGAGTATGATTTTCCTAGAAATGCTATTTACATTATAAATTTTACTATTTAACCAAAGGCATGCTTGATGTACAAAAACACTTAACTATCTTCAGAAATTTGTACTTACCCGCTTATTATTGGCTAAGGTTGTTTAAAAAATGCATTCAAGCACCTAGCATTTAAAACAATCACTGAACAAAGTTTTCAGCGTTTTAACCGTATTTGCAAAGACTCACAAAATGTTAAGATAAAATACCAGAACATGCAACAGACAGTCATATCATAGAATTATATTCTGAATATTTAATCAAAATAGGCCCGAAAATAACCGAAAAAAATCATGTTTACTTGTTAGTTAATGGTTCTATAAATACTTTGAGAATTTATATCTTGCACGGCCAATAATTTAGTGGATAAGCCGTTTTTTATCTAAAATCATTGTATTAGGTTACCGATTGCCGAGTTAATATCGTGCGAATTATGTCTTGGATTAGTAAATGGAGTGGCTGAAACAGTTGCAAAAATGTCTTTTACAAGTGGTGTTTATTTTTTTATTATTCCAAGTAACAAAAAGTCTAATAGGAGTAAAAATTTTAAGAAGTAATTTTAATTACTTTTTAAACACGTTAAAGGGTTAAGCGCGTTATTACATTGCAGAAACTACAACTTTGACATTAATTTAATTTCCATGCTACCAATCGTGAGACATACAGAACGACAATTATTGTTAAGAAGTCAATATGAAGTGCGTTCATGTAAATCTATGCTACCCCTTGATCATTGACGAATTCAATGGGGAAATGCAAATCATCAGAAGCTATATATCTGTTGTTCCAACTATAACATAACAGTATAATCATTTTCATGTAGTTACAAAGCTTACAATTTGAACCTAATCTTTTTTTCATCAGTGTTAGCCTTACTGTTCTTAAAAAGACTTTGCGGATTTTTCGACAGAATAGAAAGTTTTATATAGGCCACGAGTATTATAATATTTTGGCAAAGGAAACAAAAAAGTGAATCATTCAATACTAGAAGTTCTTCTTAAAATGTGCTTAGTTTGTCAAGATATGGACGGAGGTGGAGAACAAAAAGTCTATAGTCAGAGAGAGAAAAAAAGGGAAAGGTAGAGAGAAATCCAGAGGTAGAGAGAGAGAGGGGGGGGTGGAAGAGTAATGAAATGACAAGTGAATAGACATATTGATCAGGAAGAAAGAGAATTTCAAAGTGAGTTTGTAGGAACGCAAAATATCACTCCATCTTTCGTCTTTTCACACTAACACTTTTGACTGGGTGGATTTCGTTGTTACAATTCAAAATCTAAGAGCTTCAGTAAAACATTCAATTTGTTAAAATAGGATAAAGAATTACAAGTTTGAAAAAAGGGCACAATGTAAATTAGTTTTTTTAATACATGGGGCTTAATGTATTTTTGTGGGTTTTTTTAGGCTCTTATATATTACGAGATGTTCTTATTTACACACCAAAAGATATGTTACTCTAATGAATGCCATTTAATAAAAAAAAAACTATAAGTAAAGCTATACACTTTAAGATTATCTTTATGTTCTTTTTTGTCGGAGCCATTGTTTCCAAACATATTTGACAACAAACTTATTTCAGTTTACTTACTCTTTATTTGTACCTATATATTCACCACACATTTCCCACTAAACCCCGGTAACAGAGCCCGTGTGTAACTTTAGGTTGAGTTTAATAAGCTTATCAAAATTGTCAAAAGTGTCGTTAAACATTCAGATATAATCTTCTACAATAAACTGACGGTAAACTGTTAAATTGGTGAAAGAAACCTAAAGGCAAAATTGAAAACTTATAAGAACTTTTAAATCAAAGTAAACTGATGCAAAACTCCACCGCCTCACAAACTTGTATGAGACATATTTGCCTTCCTCTCAAATAGCCTTTAAACATGTAAAATCCTACTTAATTTTGCTTATATTTGTCAGTTATAGCACTGTATAGTAAAAAGTGATCGTTGAAATGCGTCTGTTTAGTAGTGAACATTAGACAGGCCTATTCACTAAAAGCTGTCAAAAGCTCTTTCTTATGTTCACAGATCTATTACACAAAAGAGCAAGATATTTGTTGCTCACTAAATAAATAAACAAATAAATATGGTTAATCTCACCGCCGAAGGCAGTCTCTTTACTTTACATATTTACCCAAGCAGGCCTGTAAAAACCAGAGCAAATTCAGCTCAAAATTCAGAGCATTGCAGTACGGCTGCCTGTTAGGCGCTTAAGCATTAACATTCCACAAATTTCAAGTACTGCCATTTTACAGGTGAGTGGACTGAGACAAAGGTGAATGCATTGCTTTACTGAGGTATTTACAGTATGCGTCGTGGTTGGTAATCGAACCCGTGACCGCCAGATAACAAATCAGATGCGCCCACATCTGAGCTACGCTGCTCAACAGTGTAGTTGCGTTTCTTTTCGAAACACTTGTCTGATGAAAATCTTGAAAATTGCATGGACAGAGACGATCAGGAATGAGACTCTGCGTGAGAGAACAGAATACTGAGCTGTTTCACAAGAGATGTTTGTGCCAGGAAGGCGATGGATAGGATATACCAAAATGAAACCACCAAGTAGCACAACAAGGCGTGCACGACAGTAAAACCCTTAGGGACAAAGAACAAGAGAGGTAAGCCACGAAAAGATGGCCGAGAAACCTCATGGATTATCCAAAAAGACGTACATTTTTGCATAAAGAAGTTTGAGGAAGGGAGGTATAGTCCTGTGCTTGTGGCTTAAACTGAGATACCAGGTGAAAAGTCTAAGATGTTGATGTTGATGATAATGATGATGATAAAGATGAAATTTGAATTTAGAAGCCTTGCTTGAGGTTTTATAAGCTCAGCTTAACTGTTAACTTGTTCACGAATACAGGCGATAGAGATCTCGCTTGAAACATTGCTTTTATAAGCTGTTTTTACGTGTGATGCGAAGATAATAGTTGGGAATGGCGGGCCAAGAGACCAGCTTTTTCCTTAGCGTATTCTACACTTTAAACATCTATCAATGTGTACGGGAACAAAAATTTGCTAGCCTCAACGTGTCTCATTAAAAAAAAAAGCTTCTACAAAAACTTAAAGTTAAAAGGTACTATTACAAAAAGACAACATCATTTTTAATTGATCGACAAATCTTTTCTTTGATTTCTGCCCTGGATGCCCTATGTAGATTTTCCCACTCGAAGGGGAAAATATACACAGGGCACGCAATAAACGCTAACATAACAAAGTTTATATTTTTTCTTGAGTTTTCTCCGAAAAAAAATTCAATAGGTACTCTGCCACCTTTTCTTATAAAAGATTAAGAATGAAATAAATTGACGGCTAATTTTATAATTGTTATTGAAAGGTCATTGAATCTATTTCGTTCACGAATTACACAGCAATATCAGATAGAATATTTTTTTGTATATACTGAATTACTGTTTTCCCTAAAATACTGACGACGTTCAGTTTTCTTCCATGGCATGAGAGAGATTGCTCAGGTCTTAATACAATAAAAAGCTGAACATGAAACTAGAGATTGGATAGAAATACAGAAAAAAACTGGTTGACTGAACCTCAGAATCTTTTTTTTTTTCAAATAAAAGACCTCTCTTATGTGCTTTACAGTACTGGTTGCTCTTCTTCTTTAATGTCTTCCGAAACTGGTAGCCTACTTCCGCTCAGTCATTTAACTCATGCCATATTGTACTCCCAATTTTTTTAAAATTATCTTTATTTTTTATTTTGATTATTCATGTATTTTATTACGCAGCATTAGAGATAGAGAGAGCTATCGCACAAAAGAGCAAGATATGTGCTACTCAGTAGATTTCGGTTCCTTTTCAGATACTTGTCTGTTGAAAATCTTGAAGATTGCATATCCACGTCACAGACAATCAGGAATGAGTTTACGGGAAAGAACAGAATACAGAGCTATTCTTTCAATTTTTCTTTTCAGATTTCAAAGTCACCAAACAAAAGGTCTGTATTGAGTAGAAAAAAGTTACTAACACTAAAAAAGTCCCCATAGCACAAGATACGACAACTTTTTTGGCAAATGGTGACATTTGGTCAGTCCATAAGGGATTAGGAAAGAGGAAGTGCCTCCTCGCGACACAGGGAAGCAGAGGGAGTAGGGCTGTTCCATAGGGCAATTTTAAAGCTTATATTCAGCACACGAGTTATCATAATACTACCTCGCTCACAGAAGAGTTCGCTGATAAGTCCACCTTTAAAGTTTTACCCTCAAAATAGGTTATACTTGAAACAACCTCATCGCAACGAAACAAACTAATTCGATCTCTTAGATTTTATGGTCATTTGGTATTGTATTTCCATTTTTTTAATCTAGCACTGACGTTTTCGAATCTTATCAATTAAACGGGTCACTCCACAAAGACAAACGACACAGGGGAACAATGAAACTTCAATGAAAGAAATTCAATTCGTTTTCCAACAATTTTTTAAATAATACTGGGTAAAAGTAATGAGTAAAAAATCTTTGTATTAGAAATAGAGGTTTCTATTTTGATTCTTGTATACTTATAAAAAAAAAACATGTTAACAAAGCATTTCAAGGCCTGGCGCAACCATTTTAAAACATAGGGAGCTTGAAAAACTATGTTGACACTAAAACAGCGCACACCAAAGTTTATTCATTTACCAGCAGCTGTTTGGAATACTGCTTTGGGAGTCCTGCCTATAACTCGGTTTGACTTTTTTTAAAAATCTAACACGAAAAAATCCCATGATACTATCAGAGAAAGAAAATTAAAATTTCAGTTAACTCCACAAGAAAATTTCGCTGCCTGATTAAAAAAAATAATTTAAAGTTTTAAAAGGTTTTTATGGATACAAGCCTTTGTACCATGAATATCTACAAAGGTCAAGTTACGTAAGTAAACAACTTAAAGATACATAAATTATTGGAAAACCCTTTTAAAGCCCTTTAAAGCAGTGAAGAAAATATAAGTTATCCGAGCAATAGAGACCAGTGAGATTATGAAGCCAAAACCATCGCTCACATGATTGTAAGTGGCGCGTTTTAAAGATGCCAATTTAAAAACTGCTTTCAATCGCGCATGGTTATCTCCTTTTTTGTTTTGGAATGGTTAAATGATATGGCAAATAGTCTTTCAAGATGGGAATTTTTATAATTAGTAATTTTTAATTGGAGAAGACTTGCTCTTCTTTCTCGTCTTATTGCTACACATGTTCTATAGTCTACGGCAGTTAACAAAACACAACTAAAAGTTTTGTTTCTTACACTAAAAATTGAAGACGAATTATTTTTTCCACAAATCTTTCTTTGACCTTTGCTTGCTACATTTATAAAAACATGCCGAATAGTCTCATATTTAAATAAGATAATAGATACACTACTTTTATTGTCCATTGGTTTTGTGTTTCTCTAGTTTTGGGGGCAAAGTTAAAAGGTAATTTTCTTTTTTTATCCTGTATAATAATACAAAGTCGAATAGCAAAGCCGTATGAACATTGAAGTTTTGGGGGGCGATGTCGGTTGTCTTCTTTTGGTAGAGACAGGAAGCATAGGTTTTCATTGCCATGCTAACAATTTGGTTAACGATAAAGCACTAACAGAAATATTCTTAACGTTTTGTTACGAGGCGTTGTTTTAAAACTGGTAAATTGTCTTTACACAGTTTGGTTTAAAACTGTGTATTATTTCAATGTCCTTCTTTTTTATTGTACTTATTGACTAATCTTTTTTTAGTCTTTTTCAGATATCAAATTTGAAATAAATTGCCAATGGTATGAAGGCATTTTAAGCATTTCCTATCTCATTGACGAATAATATCTATCCACATCCTAAAAAAATGATGACTGATCGAAAGTCCAGGATCAGTAAAATAAGTGCAACTTGTTTTTTTCTTTTTTTTTATTCAGATCACTTGTGATACTGTCAAACTATGACAAAAGTATGCTAAGGTTGATCACAAAAGTAGCGGACTATTCTCGGAAAGAAACCCATTGCGGTCACTTCCTAATTCTATATCTGGCGTCTCTGAGTCTCCACAAAGACAAAGAGGATACAACTCAAATCATCAATCTGACGCGTAAAGTTCCGCGATAAAACTTTTAATTCTCATCCCGACTTCTTCGACGACAAGTTTATTTATGGAGAGATTGAATTAAGATCTGGTTGAGAGGAAATTTTCTTTTTGTTTTAACGTTCTTGTGCGGTGACAACACTCAACCCATCAGGCTCCCCTGGGTGTAAGTGACAGTGAGATTCCGTTAGATCTAATGAACTGAGACATGTCTTCGTTGGGGGGCCACTGATTTTATGGATGGGTGTTCTTTCTGGTGACTGTCACCGCCCGGCAGCGTTCAAAACTGACAAGACACTGGTTCTTGTGGTGGGTCTAGACAAGGTAGGAAGTAAAAACCACAAAAGGGACACCCTCAGGTTTTGATTTATTTGGTCGGTCGTCTTTTCGGTGTACATGACGTAAATTCTCAATGCTGCGTTTACCATGGCATTTGTCAGGCACAAAAGACAGTTGTTACCTTGGTTGGTATAATCGAAAAGACACACGGACAGTAATTTTTTGTTACAATTTTTATATTGTAATAGTTATATGCAATTAAATTAAATTTTAAATAAGCGGCAAAACCAAATAAAATAATGGTTTAAAATTTGAGAGAAAGAGAGAGTTACCCGCTAACATTTGTGTGCTAATAGTCAAACAAATTTTACTGCAGCCAGCCTGCCCTGATGAGACGTTGATCAAAAGTTCGTGAGATGACCATTCACAGTGAAAAAAATCTACCGTTTTTTAGGGTCCAGACTAAGGTTTGTGCGTCATCAAATATACGCTAATCGGTCAAAGACAGCTGCATCTTTACTAAAATTATAAAAGTTTGGCAAGTGAAAAGGAAGCAGTAACACCGCTTTTCAAGTCACAATCCGTGTTTAAGTCATCTGTCACTATTGAACTAAACATGGATCAGGTTTACAATTACAGAGGAGAGATTTTGCACACATGTCGAGGCTAAGATTGTCATGAAGCGCCCCCCCCCCCCGCCTCATGCCCCCTCCTTTCTCTCTTTCTCTCTCTCTCTCTCTCTCTCTCTATCTCTTTCTCTCTCTCTCTGCCTGTCTTTCTATCTACCGTTATCTTTTTTTTCCTTTCTTTCCCTTAGGTTGATTTATATTTGCGCTATGCTAACCATTAGATCAATTGAAGTTTAACGAGATTCACATTAAAAAGGAGTAAATTTACATAGTAGCTGAATGCCGATAAACCTCGGGAAAGCCCGTTATCCCACGGTAACTGTTACCGGTTATCCGTTATTTCAATACAGGGTTTGGTGTGCCAATGAAACTGCGTTTCATTTTACTACAAAAGAAATCTAACATGTGCCTACTATTAAGAAAAGAACACATAAAAAAGAATTTAAAACCCAAACAAAAAAGTTCTAATACTTAACGTAAGACAATTACCTACTTAATGTTTCGTTGAATCAGTAAATTGTATACTCAGACCTGGATATTATTCTTTAAGATAACCGAGGTAAAGGTGTTCGGAAGAGTAAAGCACAATAAACATGTAAGAAGTTCTAAAACTGAATATGAAGCATACGTTTTAAAAAGCGACAGAGAAGGGGGTTGAGTCACGCCCCTAACATTATTCTGTATCAACATTATGCTTTCTGTTACCTGGAAAAAAAGTCCGATCTCAGATGTTCAGTCGTCTTCTCCAATCATTAGCGATTTGGACTCTCTCTCTCTCTCTGTGTGTCTCTCTCTCTGTCTCTCACCCTCTCTCTCCGTTTCTCTCTATCTATCTCTCGCCGTTTCTCTCCTTCTCTCTCTCCGTTTCTCTTCATCTCTCTCCCTCTCTCCATCTCTCTATTTCTCTCTTCATATCTCTCTTTCTCTCTCCATATCTCTCTTTCTCTCTATATATCTCTCTTTCCCTCTCCATACCTCTCTCTCTCTCCGTTTCTCTCCATATCTCTTTCTCTCCGTTTCTCTCCATCTCTCCGTTTCTCTCCGTATCTCTCTTTCTCTCTCCATATCTCTCTTTCCCTTTCTTTATCAATATTTCTATCTCGCTCTCTCTCTCTCTTTCTCTATCTATCTATCTACCTTCTTATCTGAATAATCAAAACTCAGTTTGTAACAACAACTTTTACATCGTGTTGCCTTAAAGAAACAAACAAAAATATTTTAGAATACTTCATTTATAGCCTTATTTCAAAGGTTTGACCATGTAAAAGCTGTAAAGACTTATCAAGACGTGATACACGCTTTTATTTATGTATTTTTAATTTTCACAATTCTCTATTTTATCTTTTCGTCTACTTTTTCATGTTTAGTTGATAAAATCTAACACCGTTTACTCTCACTCGTTAAACTTTATACCACATATTTCTAAATCTACGTAAATGAAATGACTGTCATGCGGGTAAATATACCAAATAACCTGCGCAGGAAAATTAACTCTGTGTTGAATGAAGTTTTGAACACCTATCTCTTGAATAGGCCTATATTTGCCTAGACTCGCATTATTTCATACTTTTGAACTTGTCCTTGTGTTTAAATCGACTGATTATAATCTTTTAAATAAAATGTTTGTTGCTTCAATAAGGATAATGAAGGTAAATAGTCTCATGTTCCTGAAAAATATAATTTGTTAGCAATGCACATAGTTGTGGGTTTTTTTGTATTGAGTAAAATACGAAAGCAAGAAATTCAAATTAAAGTTAGTACTATCTTATATATTTGGCACCTAAATAGTTTTTATAAATCAAACGGTTGTAAATATCCTTTTTATAATTGCATTTTTTTTAATTTAATGTGTTTAAGTAAGTAAAAAAGTACACATAGAACGAATCGACTAAAAAAAGAAAGAGAAAAAAGAAGAAACACGTTATAGAAAAAAAAATTGATGCGCTAAAGTAAATTACTCTAGATTTAGTTTTATTGACCATCGTTATCACAAGTAGGTATAAAAATGATGTTTCTGTAAAGACAAATTTTACAAGTGCTCAGTTCAAGCTCTCATAAAGCTTAACTCATTAAAACAAAAGAGTCAGCAACGCTTTATTTTGACTACTCAGATTCATGTGTATTTCTGAGTAGATAAAAGAACCAGACATTTATGCAGCACATTAGCAAGCCTGACAGTTTCATAAGTCGATTCCGATCATCAACCTGTGACAGGAAGCTAAGAGAGGCTCTCACAAATCGTGGTTGAATCTTAGCTGTGAAATAAAAATCACTCACAAGCTCAGTGAACAAGATATTTGAATTATCATGGGAAGTCAATTTTACAAGGTTTAAATCCACTTTAATGGTGACTTGCAGATACTCCCTTTTTGATTTGCCTCTCAGTTTCTGTTTTATTGCCTGCAACGGTATACTCTACCCCCCTCCTCCCTCCCTCTCTCTCTCTCTCTCTCTCTCTCT
>BMAT01004252.1:7305-23639 GCA_019649035.1 Elysia marginata | reverse complement strand
TCTCTTTCTATCTCCTTCTCCAATCAAAGTTTTCATCTGTCTCTATTTCTATCCCCCTGTCTTTCTCTCTTTCTTGATAACTCTCTCGGTGTTTTTCAAGTTAGTATAATGCATTATGCAAGATTTTTTTTTTGTTACAGACATTACCTTTAAAAAAAAACATATTTTAGATTTTAAATAAACTATTAACTTTTGAACAAAATACCATTGACCAGCGAACAAACTTCGTGAATCCTCCATCTGACAGTGAACATCAGGCAACCAGAATTGTCTTGGGGTGAAGGGGAGACGCCCAGTGCTTGTGTCACAAACACTTCACAACTTCATTGACCGCATCACTACCGAGAAAATTAATTTCATACGCATCGAAATCTAGTCCGGCTTCTGTCTCTCCCGTGACCGCCCGAATCATGGTTTGTCAGTTTGGCTGTATATATAGGATTAAGGTCAGGGACTACCTGGAAGTGGCCCTTGCATGTTTGAGTCTGCCAGAGAACTGTGTATGCCCCACAGTACTTGGCGCCGTCCCACGCTCAGGGTAAGCTAAGTTCTCAACATTCGTACTGTGTTCGTAGTCAACTCCTTACAAAATTATGGAAAGAGCGAAGGTCTCAGAATTAGTGTAATTGACTCGGATGTCTTAAATTTCATATCACAAGGCGTAGATATTTTAAACTATGATTTTTTCTGTGTTTCCAAGTTTTCAGAATTGACCAAAATTTAAGATTTTGTGAAAAGATTTATGGGTTTTGATTTAAAGTAGAGAAAAAAGACGGAACAAATCTACTTTAACAGGCGCTTCTTCGAATTAAAATTGTCGACATTCGACGGATTTGTACTCGTGGCAAGACGTTAGGTTCTTTGCGAGCAGAGTTGCGAGCTGTAAAAGATAGATATATTGATCATACATTCTCTGTTCAAGAATTATGATTAGCTTTTCTAAGTAGATATAGTCATAAGTTGTATTTAAACGTTGATTTCTGCTAAAATCTCCGTTATTTCATAGCATTACCCTTCCAGACAATCCCATTTCTTGCACAGAATAATTGTTGTAGTTTGATTTAGAATTAAGAGAGGCATACTTTAATTTAAAACTATCCGGATTTAGACTAAGTTCTTGATTCTCCAACACATTGTTGTAAGATAACTAGAGATGTACATTTTTTTTTGTTTAAAAATCAGCACTTATTACTCAAACTTCCATGCGAAGTAAGTAACTGTTTTGTGTGCTTATGAAATGTCAAGAACCTAGCGATTTGATTTTAAAGAACCAACCCTAGAGCAAAAATATACCATATGAATGATGGCAGGTTTTGTGGTTTTTTTTACGGTAAAGTGATATTTTATTTACGCCCTAAGAACTATTTTCTCGTTGACGTTGGCAACATGAAAAAAAGAAATGCAAGTGATCATTGTATATTTAATTCTATTGAAAAGTTGCTATACCTTCATAAAACAAAGGAATTTTAGAAAACAAGAAAGATAGCTTTGACAACTTCAAGAGACATGAAACAGAAAGATTGGTCCAAACGTACGAGAGAACAAATCTTATGTTCTACAGCAAACTTGTGTGGTTTGCAAAAACAATTAAATTAAAACTGTATTATTTTCAAAGGCAACGGAAATGCAAACGATTTATTATCTAAAATAACTGTTACTCCTTTAATAAAGTCTTCAAAACTTCAGTTTAAAACTTGGGTATTTTATTTAAATAATGCGAGAAAATATAAATTGTATGTAAGTTAAACTAGAATTATATGATTTATGCTGCTGGTAAATCACATATTCCAGTAAATCTTGAGTACTTTATACTGATAAAGAAAACAAACTAACAGCAAAAACCTCGGTACTAATTTCTTTGTCTTGTACTTCTTTTAGGCTTTTGTCTGAAGTTAGTTTTTAAAGAAACGTGAAACTTAACAGACTAACATACATTTTTTGTCATCTAGAGCGTATGGCACCTTCACTTCTGACGCATGTTATCAATGATAGTACAAAAAATACATTTTAGTTTCAGTTTCCAATCACCTAACTTCTATGTGATTGGTATTACTTTTACAACACCTTCAACAATTGACTGTTGGTAAAATGAAAAAAAAATAGTTTTTAAAGACGTTTCGCCTAAATAGTCGATACGTCATAGAGCGTTTTATATCTTAGTTTTTTTAGATATTTTTTTTTGATTTGCTGAATATCCCTAGAACTATTATTAATAGTTGTATCAAATATGTTTTTTTATATTGCTCATAGTGCATAAAACCTCTTGCATTCTCCATAATAGAGATTCATTTAGAATCAAAAGTAACCGCATGCATTTAAGCACTATTTCCTTGTCCCAAATTATTAAAACTATGGCTAACAATTCGTTAATGGAGTTCGCGGCTCACGATATAAGAGAAGTAACTGTGCACGACATTTGTGTATTTCAGATGATGCATCTGGCTTGGGTAGCTGCCCTTTGTGCGGCTACCGCACTCGGCCAGTACCACACCGGATACGGAAGTAGAGAGTTGGGCCGGATCGGTAGCGTCTACAGAAAAGACCGCGCCGACCAGGTGAGTATATTAAATTTTTCAACCAGTGTTTAGTTGTGTTGACTTAAATCTACTGACTGGTGCGGAAATGTGTGTCGACAGTGGTCTAAGAGTGTTTTTTTTTTGTACTATTTACATACTATTTTTTTCTTATCGAGCCACACAAAAAAAATGCGCATTATGCAAGAAGGTATGCTGCAGAGATTGTGTTTCCCAACTTGTGCCATAGATTAAGGTGAGAACCGTTATTCCATTAGCAAAGAAACTGAACTTATATATAAATCATGAGAAGAGAAGATTTTAGCACTTTATTCACTTGTACTTAAATGCTTAACCGCTTTACAAATTAAAAGTTTACACAGACTCTTGCCAACCTGTGTTAACCTTATATGTGAGGAGTTCCATGAGGAGGATATGTTGTAACAAAGCGCATTTCAGCATACTCAAAACTCATTCTAATGTTTGCTTAAATGTATTTTTAAGATGATCTACCAGCATCACATTACTTTTCTAAGCTTAAATGTTAAATTTATTTATTTCCAACGCCTGTCGGATTAATCATACGCCAACATTAAAATAGTTTGTTAAGGTCTGGTTTTATGGTGTTTATCGCACAGGTGTAAAAGCTTCTTCCAAAAGATTCAATAAAATTGAAAAAACAAATGAAATTTTGACTTTTCACCGAGAGCCGTTTGGTGCCTATGTAAGTCAATATTATTACTAAACCTCTAGGTCTCGAAACTATTTTATGTTGTAAAATGCAACTTGAGAGTGAGCCACCGTAAAACTAGTGTCGGGCTGCTTCGTTAATTAAATAAGCATAGTCCGATGCATACACAAAATCATCAAAGCTTATTTTTTGCCCTCGCCCTACTAGAGACACCGTGGCCAGGATCACCAGAACAGGGACCAAGCTCTACACCAGGGGCACCTCACCAGAAATGCTGTTTGGACTGGAGCCGGCGGCGAAAAGGACAATAACTTTCGGTCAGGCAAGATTCCTCGAATATAACATTAATAGTAACATAATAGTGAATAGAAAAAAATAACAACAACAAAAAAAAAATTGACGATTTAGCGAACATCGTCAAAGAGAAAGATTTTTTCATTAAAAATATTCAGAGTAACCAAATTGAATAATTATTGGTTTGTTTTTCCTTACTCCAAGGCGTTGGAATTTTTTTCTGTGCAGTTAAATTCAATTGATTTACACTATATTAATCTATTTCGGGAAATTTTGGTTCGTTACTCAGCGTAACTATGTTGCCATAAGAGCAGCGCCACTAATTTCCCAACAGACCGACTCAGAAGGCCAACCGTTTTGGAAAATTCGGTAGTAATATCACGACTTTTTCGCATTTTTTATTCATTTTGTTTAAAAATGAGCATCTTTTATGCTTTATAATGAAGTTTAGCCATTTTCTCTCAGTAAAAAACCAAAGTTTATTATAAAAGTGTAAAAATATACCGAGAAAGAAGCTTTTAAACAAATGTTTTGCCATCAGAAAAATATTTTCGATTTTCCTTTTGTTGGCCTTCTGAGGGTTAAAGGTTTGGAAAGTTTCAAAGGTTGCAAACATTATCATAGCTTTAATCTAGCATCATTCGATAAAATTAAATTAGACTAATTGCCGATGTACAGGAAGAGTAAAAAAAATACTTGGAATGACCTGACTGTTCTAGTCTAATTTTCGAAATCATCAAGGTTTGCATCGAGACATTCATTTATCTAACTAAGTATCTAAATCTTGCACCTATCTCTTGTTGTGGACCTAGTCAGACTTAGTCACCAAGCGTGAAGAAGAACTCCTAACTCTTTATTCGGCGTTGGAACATCGGCAAATATAATGCTTTTAGCTTCTGTGATAAACAATGGGTAGACAAGCTCGAGATGCCAACAAGTTAGGACTCTTTGATTTATAAATTAATCTCTGTTGTTAGCAGTAGTAATTAAAAGATAAAAATAATCCCCAGACGTAACCAGAAGCAGTTTCGGGATCAGGCAGCCGCTCGCCGCCAGAACTACGCCAACAACAACAAAAACTTCGGCAACATTGTACAGCAGATCAGAGATGAAGGGCTGAAAAATGCTTACAAGGTAGACCCGCCTTTTGTCTTAGTGTCTTTATTGCTTATTAAATGATTGCCTACTAATGGTTTCGAAAAACTAAAAAAAATATCGGCAAATAATACAGGAAGCTTCTGCACACTCTTTCTTACCAAGAAGTATCTCATATCGAATTTAATCCTGTTCTTGTATGTTCATAAATACACTCAACGTTTTTCAATTTCACAATATTCCTTTTAAAAGTAGCTTTTTCCACATTAAAAAGCCTTAGATAACGCAATTGACACCTTAGCAAGTCTGAAATTATATAATTAATAGTGGTTTTCATTGTTTTCAATCCTTCAACCTTCACCCACTGCAACCATCGTTTCAGATTAAAGATGCTGCCCGATACGCTCGAAAAGACGAAGATCAAGCTAACGGGTTCAACGCTGCTAATGCACGAAAGAACGCCTTCGACCGTGGCAGCAATTTAGAAGACAACATCAACTACAAGTTTAACAAAAAGTTCAACAAGCAGAGCTCAGAGAGTGGAGGTTTCGAAGACGAAAACGGGCGAAAGTTCAGCAAACTCGACGTCATTGACGAGCGTGAGAAAGACGAGGCTGTGAAGAAGGTCGATAACGCGGTGTCCAGACGTCAGAAAGACCAGCAGCAAGCCATCAAGGAGTCGGACTGGCGCGCTTCGGCAAATCAGGCTCAAGCTCAAGGTGGTCAGTTCGGTTTCGGAGATCGTCGCCTTGAAGCTGCCGGGGAAAGATCTGACGACAGGGCTATCGATTACAACAGGAAGGACAACAGGTTCCGTGAAAACGAAATAGGAGTCGACTCCGCCATCAGACTAGCAAAAGACCTGGCCGAACAAGCTGCTGGCTACAGAAACGAGGCTGGTGCTAATGCTGATTCCGCTCGTAGCGTGAAGGACAAAAAGTATTACGGTGGCGAGGAAAGCGGTAAAGGAGCACAGGCTGGGTATGGGAATAGCCACGGTCCGGGTGCAAGGGGACCACAAGCAAGAAATGAAGGAAGCGGAGGTAGAATACATTCAGGATTTGCTGAGAATGCTGATCAGCGCGAAAGAGGTGAAGAACTTGCAAAAGCAACGGCTTTGAGTGCTGCTGATGCCCGAAATGAATACGAACGCCTCAAAGATAGAGTCGTTTACGACGAAGTTAGAGGGCTTAAAGATAGAGCACAGGGGGCTTTCAGACAGGGTCTGTCAGATACTGCCAACCAAGGTTTCTCCAAGAATGCGGCCGAAGCTGCAAAACATGCAAGTGAAAAAGACAAGAATTTCGCCGGGGCGGCATCAGCTTCAGATTTTGCTGCTAAACAGAAAGAACTGCAGGAAGCATTGAGAGATCGCGATTACTTCCTAAAGAAACAGAATGATGAGACTGAGACCTTTACTAGACGCAAACAGTTCTTCCACAACAAAAACGAAGGTGGTAACAACGACGAGCAGCTTAAATACAACCGCAACAAGAAAGCTCGGGAGTTCGGTGCCGCTGAGGAGGCTGACCTGGCCAAACAAAACCAATTTGCACGGGCCCATAAAGATGCTAAGATCGCAGCCAACGAGAGAAACTTTGAGGACTCAAATTCAAGACGAGCTCAGTTACAACATGCCAAGGACGACAGAATATACAGTTCTGACGGACAAAGCGAACACCAAGAAGAGGAGGCTGCAAGAGCCGGGGCCAGTGGAAACGCTAAGGAGAGCCGTAGGGCCAAAGAAAACAATGACGACAGCAGATCGGAGGAGTACCAGAACAAAGCTGCGTTGTGGGACAATGCCCAGGTGCGTCAATCACAGGACCAGCTTACAGACAAGAACGCAAAGGACGTCCACGCAAATCTCGAGCTGGCCACCTCAGGCGGAAGTGGTCCCTTCGGCGCAGTTAGTGCCAGAAACTTTGTCGGCTCCAACGTACTCAGCCCAGAACCTGTCAACAAGCGGAAGAAGGAGAGAGTTATCCCAGATATCAATATCGACATCCAAGCTCCCCGTCAGCAGATCAAGATTGAGCCGCCAAAGAAACGAATTCAGATCGCCCCATTGCCTCCAGTTCAGCCAGTCAAAACTTACCATCCGCCTAAATACAACAAGAAAGAAGTGGACTACAGCACACATCTCGGTGCGCCGTCTAGATCTAGAAATGTCGACAGAGGTGCATTGTATGGCGCCGGAAATTTCCAGAGAATCAACACAGGTTTGTTCAGTCGACCGAGCGGAGCTTTCTCCAGGCTCAATCCGAATATCCTGGCAGCGGGTTCCCGTAGAGGGGCCACCAGCGCCTTCAAGAAGCCAGGCCTATCCTTCAGCAGGTTTGGACGGAATCAGCTGGGCAGTCTCACCCGTCAGCCTGCAACTGGAAGATTCTCCACAGGTTTTAGACATTAAAGATTGTTTTCACTATGAAAGAATAATACAAACATTATTGATTTACCTTGTAGGTTTTTTTATCTCGCAATACAGATTTAAAATCACATTACATATTTAGATCTCCTGCACATAAAAACATTTCTAAAATATTGTATACTCATCATAATATAAATTAGACTAAAAGGTTATGAACGTATCCAAACGTATAGTTCCTGCATTTACTTTATAAATATGTAAAGGAGAACGGCAAAGTTTACTTTTTAACAGTCATCAATTATTTTTGGATAATCTATAATAAAGCTCTTTACTGAAAAAAATAAGTGTATTATAATGCGCCACAATGTACATTTTTATAAATATTTCAAAGCAAAGCATCCATAACTGTATGAACCACAGATTGACCCATACACCTAACCTAACACATAGCACTGTTAATCAAACATTAGTTGTTTTTTTCTTCTCTGACTTGTAACAATGTCTACGCGAACTAGTTTTGACAGTTTCGAATGCAGTTTAAGGGAGCTCACGACGTTACGACTAGCTTTTCTGTTGATGTTATTCAGGCGTGTGTGCTGCAAATTATGGTGTCTCACATTTGTATTTCGTAATAAAATGTTATGCCTCACGAAACCATGTTCCGTGTTAATATTTCTCGGTTTTGAATGCTTATCATTAGTATCCTTCTCAGACAAGGTATTGCTGAGTCATATCACATTCAATGTAACGTGTTTGTGAAAATGTTTGCAATATGAGAACGATAACTTTATTTTTTGAGAAGCACTAATGATGATGATGATGATGATGATGATGATGATGATGATGATGATGATGATGATGATGATGATGATGATGATGATGATGATGATGATGATACTGACGATGATGAGGATGATGATGATACTGACGATGATGAGGATGATGACAATATTGATGATGATGATGATGATGATGATGATGATGATGATGATGATGGTGACGATGGTGATGATAACATCATACAAGTTAAAGCGAAAGGAATGTTTAAAGAGCCGAAAAACAAAAATAATACTCTCTTCTCTAAGTTAGTAAAAAGTCTCCACCATTTCATAGAATATTTAATCAGGTACGACAAATTTAATAAACATGTATACATTATATACTTGGCAGAAAGATTGAGTCGTCGAAGTCTTTTTTTGTGTGTGTATTTTTTTTCCGAACCCCAGAAGGAATTTCGTTAAACAACACAATTTTGACTAAGCTTAAACAATCATTAAATTTTGGACCTCGTCTTTTTAGATTCAACAAGATTTTTAAAGACATGATCATTTGTATTCAAGAAGAGAAAGTAACACAAATGTAATGCAAAGAAAGAAAAAACATCGAAGATAAGAGCATGACACAAAGGACACTTAGAAATTTTTCACGTGTTAGAAATATAGATATGAAAAGAAAGAAAAAGATGCAATGCGATTGAAAAGCTCTTTGGGAAAAACGAGATAAAGTTATGAAGATGGAGGTTCGAAGGCGGAGAAGAAGGGCACAAACGAAAAAAGAAAAAAAGGTGACTAATACAATTTTAAGAATGAGTTTGTTGGAGATAGAAATATTGCGATAACAGCCGGGAGAAAAGAATGAAATAGATAGATAGGTATACTGCCAGATAGATAGACATATAGTCTAGATATAGGCAGTAGATAACAAATAGGTAAGTATAAAGACAAGTAGAAAGATATTTTTGATAGATAGATATTAATAGATAGATAGAAAGACATATGAATAAATAGGAAGATATATACATATATATATATATATGTATATAATTAGATAGATAGATGAATAGATAGATAGATAGATAGATAGATAGATAGATAGATGGATAGATAGATAGATAGATAGATAGATAGATAGATAGATAGATAAATAGATAGATAGATAGATAGATAGATAGATAGATAGTTAGATAGATAAGAGAGTCTAGATTTTATATTAAGAAGGAAAGTGCTCAACTTATTAATTTAGTAACAGCTGTAAACATATAGATTCACGTTAGTTCAACCACAACGTGTAAATATATCCAGATCTCTTAACGTATATGAATAGATTGATTGAGGATTGGTAGAAAGATATATATTTTCATGCAATGTAATACACTGTAGACAGAGATAAACAGATTGAAATATATATGTAAGATCCAGATTTAAATTAAATTTCGTCGTTACACTAGTGTTTCGTGCTGCTAAGAAAACTCCTCAGACAAACAGGAGTAAAGTGTAACCCAAAATTCTACCTATTTTGAATGTTCTGCCGTTACACAGCTGTTCTTGCAGTCTCCCAACATCTCTTCACACAATAACTTTACTTCCAGCTAGATAGGTAAATATATAGAAAAATTGACCGATTGGTTTGTTAATTGAGCAAATGTATTGATAATGAAATAGACAGAAATTTTACTTCGAATAAGGTGCGTAGTAGCAACATGGTTTAAGCTATGTTTCTCCAAGTGGCAAGGCGATGGGTGCCGACGCTACTAGAAGTTGAAGCTTCGAATCTTACGGAAGGCAGACATTGCGGGCATTTCCAATCAAAGCCTTATTTATCCCTTTAACATCTTTCAGCCATTTCATTTCGCAAGGGCTGCCTCCCCTATTTTCTCGAAACAAGTTAATTGTTGAAGCCCATGTACAAATGTCCGGGACCTAACTATCTTTAAAACGTATATTCAGGCGTGAGAAAATTGTGTTGTAATAGGGCTTTGTAGAAGAGAGAGCTTCAACAAGTCTTCTTGATTTTTTTTTTTTATTTGAATTTTTCCAAATCAGAGATGGCATACTTGTAAGGTTGAACTGTATCGTAAAACAAATTCCTATGACAATATGACATGATTATTGTAACTATACCCAATAATGTTAAACCAGTGCAACATTAGCATGAAGAAGAATATGATTAGTCCTTGGAAACCAGTAACGATAGTCATCCAAATAACTATTCTACTACCATCATATCTTTTTCTTGGAACATTATCTATCTCGCAACTAGTCTAAACGGGTCTCATGTTGCATTTTCCTAACATTTTGGAAAAAAAAATTATTTAAATGTTGCGGAAATATATCCTAACTTCCTTTGGCTTATATACGTAGATTGATAAATGCGCAATCTCAAATTATAAAATCTAAAATTCACTTTTTTGCTTTGGTTGTGAGACATGTGGTATTCAATTGTAAAAAGAACCGAGTATAATTATATAGGTCTTTATTTCTAAAACTTCCTAATGCATTCCTTTCAACGGCCTTGTGATACTGTACGACACATTAAATCGCATTACCTGGTCCATGGAGGGTCTCGGAAACCCTAATCAGTCTACGCTATTGAATCTATACACTTGCTAGAATGACGGAGCATTGCTTTGTGAACCTTCTCTATTCTTCTCATAGATAAGCTACTCTCTCAAAACCCTGGGACCAGCAATTAATTTTCAACTTTGCTGCCGTCAAAGCCAGCAGCCTTATCAAAGAGCCATTGGTCAGTTTATATCGTCGGTAGTCCAGTTTACGCACACGAGCCCTCTGTTAGGCTCGTTAGAAAAAAATGAGGATCGTATGTAAAGTCAACTTTTATGCAATGATTTACTGGATCACTATGGTATAAAAGGCACTTTGTTGAAATGACTCTGACTAGAATATGTACAACATGTAAAGCACGTGGCGCCTGCTATAATTCTGTGCCGTGTGTAGTTAGGTCTACATCTTCTGAGATCATTTTGCTGTTTGGTTGCAGGTAACCTCAAACTAAAAATTCTCACTCTTATTGGGTCTAGCTTCTTTGAAGTCCAGGTAATTTTTTTTCGACGATCGATTTTAAAGTTTTACTTAACAAACGGATTTCTAGTTTTGATCTATCTGCATCAACCAAAACAAATTTTAATCAGTTCAGTATTCATCAAAAGTTAGTTTCAAACAATAATTTTATCCTCAGTTTCTTTAAGTTTGCAGGTTATATTATCAGATAAAAAATTGGAGTTTCCTACCGTTAGAGAGAAAGTTGAAATCTACCGTTGAACAAGAAACTATTACCATGCTGTTGTGAATATTTCGCTCCTTAGTTGTGATGACAAATTTTAACACGGTAAAAAGCTTTTTTTTAATATTTAATTTTGTTTTTTTTTTCCTTTTCCCACCTGAATTACTTTAACAAAGTTTATCACAAACTGGTGACGAATTTTACAATAGCTAGAAATGCTTTAGCTGACTCTTTGGACACTCTTCACTCTTTTATGATTTTTTAAGTTTTTTTTTTCGGTGGTTTTTAGCAATTAATCTTTCTTAGACTTTTCCCCACTTGGTTCTTAAATTATAATTAAGAAAGGTCATAAAGGAAAAAAAAGGAAAAACCATCTTGAGCCAGAGGCCCATCGATCGCCTAGATCCCGATTCCAACCTACTGGTGGGAATCAAAGAGCGGGCTAAAAATATTTATTCATAAAATTGTTAGGAACAGTATTGGAATTGCTTTCTCCGTTTCACAAAAAATATGTGTGAAGAAAACAATCATAATAGGAATATAAATTGGGAAAAATCCTATCTTTACAAGGTGTTAAATTTATGTGTTAATGTATTGAAGAGCAGCTATTTAATCATAAAAACGCCGAAAAAAAGCCCAGGGCTCTCTTTCTAGCGTTGTTCGTCCTGTCTTGTTTTAATCTTTTATCTGAACTCTTTGTCTCTGTATAAGCTAGTCCCGCGCTACTTAGGGGATGTTAAACTTCTTAATAGTCCATAGTCCCATATTTATAATATAAACTAGACTTTAAGAATTAACAAGGCGCTTTCAAATGTAACAAGGAAGGCAACTCATGTCATGATTTCTATTTTTTAACGATTCATAATGTAGCTCACTGCTCTGCTTCTATGGCAATACCCAGTGTCTTGCTTCGATGAACTGATTTATCGCTTACAAATTTACCGTGTACCTTAAGTTTCGGCTTTCAAATACCTAAGTTTGATCGTGCGTAGAGAAAGAGTTTGCACTGTCATTATGCTACCTCACAATGGAATGTTGCTTAAAAATAGCTGCATTATTTAGGATGAACTGTTTAAAGTAGAAACTTTATGTAAGCACAAATTCAAAAAGTTTCTTGCTATTTCTGTCACTCAGTTTAAGCTTAGTATAATAGCATAATCATAAACTCCTAACATATTCGAAAGCGTTGACCTGTTATCAGTTCAGAGCCCTAGATTTCGGAACTACGAAATACAAACATGAGGACAACGTTTTTATGGTTACAACAATGATACCTAATATACTACTACTAAATATTCCCTATGCGAATCATAAAGAATACCATTTTGAGAAAATTGATCGGCTTAAAAACAGGTAATGGAAGGAGCAGGATTTCTTTTTTTTTTCTCTCTCTCTTTTTCCTCACAGCTTTATAAAAACTAAAGATGCCAAGTTCCAACACGGGACGGCCAGCCGGAGGGTCAAGCAACCTGAGACCGACCCTGGACTCTGAGAGATCCCCGTCGGTTCACTACGCTAACTGGAAAGAAACAATGTTATTGGAAAGACAACTTACGACGCTTGCTCGCACAGAGAAGGCTCTGGTGCACGGCATCACAGTAGACCAGAAGGTACGAGATATACAAAGAATTATCACAGTAAGAATGAAGAGTAGTTCGTTTTGTCCTAACATAACAAGTCGATACTTGGGGTGGGGTGGGGGGGGGTTTATGAAAAACAGCTTTTATTAGGATGAAGAGAGTACTGGAAGGCGAATCGACACTCAGAGCTTAAAAGAAACGACGTCTTTTTGGTTGTAATTCAAACGCAGGATTTCTTTCTCACCAATCCTTCCCACATCATTAGACAGCCACAGTCATGCCTCCGCTTCTTGTGGTATTGAGGGAAATGAATTCTTTTGTATTTGAGACTTGGGGATTTTAGGAAAACGCCAAACAACACAACTTTTACATTCTGTCTTTAAGAAACGTTTGTGAAAGACGTTTATGTCATTTTGAGAGCACTTAATTTGCCCAACGTTAGTGAACGCTAACTTATATATTAATAAGTAGAAATATTCTTTTTTCCAGTTGTCATGCAGCAAAACAAAATAGTTTTATAGCCAAGTCCTTAAAAACATGATCTTAATGAAGTCTGTCATTTTTATAAATAACACGAATACCTCAAGTTGTAGAGGCTTACGTTATGCGCTGTGATTTCAAAATCAGATGTCTCAAATTAGAAAAAAAATTACCGAACATAAAAATACCTTTAAAAGCAAAAAAGTTTGAAAGAAAAATCTGTTGCCAAAAAAAAGACCACAACTTCTAAATTAATAGGCCAGTTTTAGATTCCTCGAAAAAAGTAGCCCGAGTTTTCAAAGGGAAATAAACACAAAATAGTTACACTATAGCAAGTTATCGCCATTGGATAAGCTATTAAGGTATACTGCTTAGTTATGTATTTTTTATCAAAGAACTCACGTCAAACAATGTTTTTTAAGATCATTTGAAGATACACATTTCATGGACAAAACAACACAATGATCTTTTCTTAGATCGCTCTCTTTGCAGTTTAAGATAAGTTTTAAAGTCAGCTGAATAAATAAAATCCCCAACAAGATGCTAATGGACTACATAGCTTTAATGATTCTTGCCTTCCTGCAAAAAGTGTAAACGCTAGTGTCTATTTTATGTGATATTACGTAAAGTTTTCATGTTTTCTTTATATTTTTAAAGAAGTTTTGATATGTACTTGGTATTTTGGTCTTTACTAGGTATCTCTTCAAAAGAAAGAGGAGATAAAGAACATGGAGTACAATTAGCTCGCGGGGCATTTCAAACAAGGCAGCCGCTTCTCCTCTATTTACTTGTAACTGTCATAGGTAGCCGGTTCAGCTATTATTGGACACCAATTATTTTCAAAAACCTTATGGAATCAGTATGCACACAATAACTAACCCATTAGTTGCTATTTACACTAAAGCACATTCAAAAAAGAACTACAATAACAAACTAGGGCATTGGAATTGGAGAACAACACGACCTTATCAACAATGTATAATTGTAAAATTTTTGTAAACTGATAATAATTATGTGGGATACAGGTAGTTTTCCGAAGATTCCAAAGCAAACTTCGCCGCTCGAAGATCACCAATGCTCGCATGTGGAGCGACAAGGAAGAGGAAATAGAACTGAGAGATGCAGGCATGCGAAGACTGCATAGTGAAAGCCACCTCTTTGACGATGGGAAAACAGATTTTATTGCAAAGTTGGAAAAACAACCCTACACGGCTGAACTAAAAACTGAACAGGACCGTAAGTTTAGAATTAGAATTAAAAACTAGGTGCAACTCAATACTCTTTAACATTTTAAATGAACAAGTAGATTATTTGGCTATCCATCAATGTAAGCTAAAAGGTATAAGAAAGAAAACTAATTTGGCTAACAAATAAATTAAATTTACTCTATAAGTAAACCTAAAATTATTTCGTTGCCATGCCATTCTCCTGTTCTCTCCGTTCTTTTCTACCTCCATATTCTATGCGTTCTTCTATCTTATTACCTATTTATCTATCTATCTATCTATCTATCTATCTATCTATCTATCTGTCTATATATTTATCTATCCACCTATCTATTTATTCTATACAATTAAGTTTTGTTCTTGGGTTTTTTCTTTTATATGAATATTACTTTTGTCCCTTGCCGTTTTAATCAATTTTCACATACGCTAGAGTCTGTCATTATGGTAACGTTTTTTATTCGTGTAGGCTAGACATATTTAATAATTGTTCCAATATTTTGATGTATTACCACAGACAAAAGCGAAGTAAAAAGTGAAAGAGGGAAAGAGAAGAAGACTTTTTCGGCATCTTCATTAAAACAAAACATAAGGAGTGCTACGGAACCGGTCATCGTCAAGCAAAAACTAGAGAGAAAAGCAACTGTTATGGACCAGTCGAAACAAAAAGTTCAGCAAAACTTGGCGGTAGCAAAACAAGCTTCGATTTCACAAACGATTCGCGCACGAAGTTCAACTGCAGAGACCTCTTCCAAACCCATTGATCCCAGTGTTGTTGAGGAAGATTGTACAAACAAGGAAACTAATTCTGAATCCTTAGAATCCAAGAGGGAAACAGAAAGTCAGGACTCCATCAATTATCTGACTGGCGGAAACAGTTCAACCATATTAAGCGAAGAAAAGCACAAAGGTGGCAAAGAAATAAAAACAGAGGACGCTGGGACATCTACAATAGGAAACAATACAGCGATCAGAAATCCAAGAAATAAAATTAGACCGGGTCAGTCGACATTTGCAGAGCAAAAATCTTCCAAGGTATTCGATAGCAAAGAGACTTCCCTGCCATATGACGTTGAAACTAAGGAAGAAACGACAAAAGAAAATGAAACATGCAATTTAGCCGTTAACAGTCCGGAAATCCACGAAGCCCCAGCTCCAACGGAAATAACCGAAGTAGCAGCTCGACCCAGAAATCCGAGAAATAGAATTAGACCCGGCCACTCAACTTTCCTTGCCACTAACAAACCCACAACCGCCACGGAGGTGCCTTCATCTCACACTGATAATCCTGTGAATCCCCACTTTGATCAGAATACAGACCCTCAATCGAAAAGCTCTGACCCTTTCTTGAAAACTTGTTTAGATAAAGCCGAAACCGCTAGGTCTAAGCATCAAGATAAGCCTGAACAGGTAGGTGATATAGTCAACTCGGAAAAAGAGCACAACTCAAAATCCACAAATCAAAAGAACCAAAAAAAGAGACGATCTATTCAGTTAAGGGCCTCTATTCCTGGACGACCAAGTTTATTTACAGAGATGAAAAGGCCAGACTATTGTCAGATGCGGCTGGATGCTGTCAAGAGCGTTGGCTACGAATCAAGGGTTCGGTCATTCTGCGACGCTATTGACGAGTTGGGCGAAAGTGCTGCCCATTGCGACTATTATGCTTCAAAAATGAACGATATGATTGCCTCGCAGGTATGTAGGCCTACCTCATACGTAACATACATTAATTATGGCTGATAAAAAGGTTTAAATATCCGATTATCCTTCTAATAGTATATATATATTTATTTTTTTCACATATATCGTACATCGATATCCTAGACAATAACTGGTGTAGATTATCTGGGCAAACTCTGTCACAGAAAAAAATAGCAGCTGCTTAGGTAATTTTTCTAATTATTGATACAATAAGTTCTAAACTCTGTGTGAGATTCGTTCAGTTAAAGTTTACATTTATCACGATCTACCAGGTGTTAGAAGCATTGTAGTAGAAGCGTGTAATAACTATAACAGTAGAGTTAGTAGCCATAGCAGTGGATTTAGTAGTAGTAGTAGTAGTAG
>BMAT01004240.1:31269-42505 GCA_019649035.1 Elysia marginata | reverse complement strand
GATCTCATGCAACCCTTAAGGTTGAAATTGGTCATTAAGACCTCATGCAACCCTTAAGGTTGAAATTGGTCATTAAGATCTCATGCAACCCTTAGGGTTGAAATTGGTCATTTTCGACGCTGAGTGAACGCAACGTAAATAAAAGTATATGGCGCCTAATCCACTTAAATGCTCTAAGCGCTTTACATGGGTTCCCCGAGAGGCATTTTTTCAACCAAATTACCTTCTGAACTCACAGAGGAGCGCAAATGAAGTGCATCACTTTAGCCTATTGACAGATCTAGGATCTTTCATTGTACTCGGCCGGGTACTCCTTTGGTGCATGAGTGAGGCATTTATTATTTCTTAAAGACTAAACGCCAAACCGCCAAATCAGGACTCGAACCCCGAGACCTCTCGGCCCAAAAGCCGAGCGCCTACCACTAGACCACGACGCCAGACTTCGGGAATCTCGCAATGTTGTCAGCTAATCTACTAAAGCTCAGTTTTCTGTCGCCGTTTTTTTTAACATGCCTGTTGGCAGAAAGATTTTCCCCACAGAAAAGGACATGAAAAAAGAAGCAACTAAACAAAGCAACCGAAACCGATAAAGATTGAGAAGGGTTGATGTGTAGATGGTAGACTGAGATAGAAAGATACTGTATCAAATTCCGATTTGTTCGTTGTTGTTGTTGTTAAAACAAACAAATTTTAAACAATGTTTCTCACCTAAATCTACCTATTGACGCGGTTTTATGTATCAAAGGTAGTTTTAATGGCGTTTTATTTAGGCTGCGTAATATTTTTTCTTATACTGCTACACAACGATATGCGAAATGTGCTAGAAGGAAGATGGAGAAGATTGGTGTTTCCCAAAGTTGTGACGCAGATTTAAATCAGGACCATTCTGCGGTACTTTTTATACATTCAGCAGCCTAGATTTTTTCAAATTTCAAGAATAAAAAAAAAAGGTTTTAAAAGAAGCTAAACAAATGTTAAGATTAAAGACTTCCTTAAATTGAATTAAAAACTTAACTAGGTTTAAAATTAGTAGATTACTTACATTAAGAAGTCAAATCTTTGGTAAGCCTCAGACTCATAGAAAAAGTTCGGTATAATCCGCATTTGAGTTTTGAGCTAGAGTTATTCCTTTAATGAGAGTTGTGGGAAAGCATAGGTGGGGATTAGGGCAGCACATTTTAAAAGCTTTACGGCGCCCTTTGTTTTGAAACCGCACAGGTGCTGCTTTCTAAGTCTAACAATGACATCTGTAATTTATATTTGAACCTGCTCAGGCTTTCAGAGTTTCCAATTAAGGCAACGTACATGTGTGTTAGTTCATCTATATTTCACAATCTTTTTTACTTTTCCTAGAATTTTAACTGGATGTATTTATAGCATGTATATTGTTTCCCTTAAAGCGGAAAATAATTTGAAAAAACCGACAAACTATCTAATATTATTTGTGTTTGAAACTAGAAGTTTGCTCAATATTATATAATTATGACTCAATATTTAGCAAAATTTTTCTTATCCTCCTGTAAGACAAAATTTATGTATATTCGTTTAACATAATTATAACTTCTTATTAAAAATTAACAGAAACTCATTCCTTGTAAAATTCTGAATGTTATTAGTTTTCTTTTAAAAAATACTACATGTATTTTCTATTTGTCTCCGCCCTACAACATAAATTATATTAGGCCTACCTTACAATTTCTATGAGAATAATGTATTTTCATTGTCAGTGTCCGAGTTTTAAATCGCAATAGACCTTCTATCTATCGACTTTAAAAATTTATCTTTTTTTTTTTGCTTTTGCTACTGAAACTGGATCTAGATTATAATCTAAATGTAATGAATGGCTACATGTGTGAACTTAACTGTATCCCTCAAATAATTATTTCCTTTACTAGCCACTTATTTTACAAAAAAAAAATTACAAGCCTAACCAATGCACACGATCTTATAATTATAGCCAATCCGAGGATCGATAGCTTTGGAGAAATTTCCCACATGCACAATAATGTCACCAACACGTTAGTAATAGTCTGTCAGCATCCCGATATAAGCGTCCCATTGTGCTGTTTCACGTGAGATCGCTTTTCTAACTAGCCTGTTTCCTGCTCAACTCAACTTACTGCCAACGTTAGTTACCCTCTCCTGTTCAGTGATCATTCTTCGCTGGCTGGTTGGTTTGATTGGTCACAGAGGAAAATGGGGGACAGGTGAGAAGGAGCGGCGGGGAGGAGAGGCGAATACGAAGATGTCAGTTACAGGATATGCCTACCGTCAACAAGGATTTCGAAAGGTGGAGTGGTAAACGTAATAGAAGGAGATGAGAGGGTGGTATGATGACAGTTGCTATGATATTAAAGGAATAGAAAATATGTGGTTTTGAAGCTGTAGGGGCATGAGGAAGAGGGGGGGTAGAGTGAGAACAAGATATTTTTTTTAATATTCTATACAAATTGACATCATGCAAAGTAGGAAAAATTGAAGAAATAATTGTATTTTCGGTGAATAAACCTACGTTGTCTAGGAAGCAGCTTTCGGACCGAGAGGTCTGGGGTTCGAGTCCTGCTCTTCGGCAGGTCAAAGTTTAGTCCTGGAAAAAGGCTATTTACACACATTTCTTCGACACGCATGCGTTAAAGAAGTACCCGGCCATAGGCAGTGGAGGATCTTGTTAGAGTGCTAGAGTGGTGCGCATTACATGTACATGTATTTGCTGTGAGTTAGGAACCCATGTATGATGTAAAGCGCTTTCAGAGCATATAAGTGGATTAGGCGATACATAAAAACGCTCTTTCCTTAACTTAACCAAAATTTAAAATGTTTACAATACATTTGTATATTTTTGTCTGATGCTGTAGCAGGTAGGGTGGCCTGGGGCGTTTCCACACATACATTTTCGGGTGCAATTCCGCACACCATACATTTTCGGAGCCAACGAATTCCACATCGGGGTACTTCTACGCCTACTGACTCAAAAAGGGAAATAATCCTGTTAATTATTTTGTTCTCAACTTGTTTCCCGGTTTGAAATTGAATGCTACTTAAAAGGTTGTTATCTGTTTCCGAAGACCTGAGCGGCTTAGTTCGGCTGTATGTCCTTTGTATCATTTTCTTTGATTTATATGCGCGTTACTATGCCAAAAAATATTATTCTGTTGGGAATGAGAATAAATTACAAAATTATCGTTCCTGTCCACAAGCACTTGACTTCAAAGAAGGAGTTTGCCAGCAGGAAAGATAATTTGCAATCTAATCTCGCTTCAAAAAATATTCATTTAATGAATAAAGATATGGGTTTTTTTTATTATGAAACTGGTGTTATGGCGACAGCTTTTTTTCGATCTGTCACTTTACTTATGTTTTTTTTTTTAATTTTTGTAGCTAAAGTCTTAGAGTAGGAAAAGAAGTAGTGCTGCTAATTTGAAAATGCTTGGGAAAGATATAGAGAAGATGAGTTACAAAAAATTAACAATATATGAAATAATTTGCAACGGGCATCTTTTTAAACCGCTGGTAGTCAGAAAAGCAACAAGATTGTAGATTGATAATTTCAACTTTATGTAGCATTTCATCAGTCATCAAACATCATAACTGTTAATGTTATAATAATATAATACATGTATTAAATGGCAGGGATGCCAATAAAAATTTTCTAAACAGAGCTGAAAATCTTAGTACATGTACTATGCTCCCGCATATACTCAAGTGTCATTGTGGGGGTAATGAATTGTCAGCATTCATGGGATCAAAATTATGTGTTTATTCAGTTTCTCAGGCTTAAAAAAAAAGAAAAAAAAACCCATAAAATAAGTAAAAAATGGCATCCCTGTACAAGACAGTTCATCTGGAGGTTTCAATGAGGAAGTGGTGGGGGGAAAGAGGTTATACATTATAGAACACAGAATTCAGGAAAGAGTGGAAGGGCAAGATATAAAGTTAAGTTTGCAAATTTTAAAATTTATCCAAAAATTTAGTAAGGTAAATGCAGGTAAAGTAGAACCTCTTTGAACCCAAAATGAGCTAAATGGAAAAATTTGCTGAACCAAAAAGAAATTCCCTGATCGAGCTCAGTCCTTCTTTGTTTTTTGTATTACTTCTTTGGCCAAACCAAAAACATGTTTGTCAGCCACTGCCTTTAATCAGAAACATTTTCAACTTATTTTTCTTTCAAAATCACAATGAATACAGAACACATGTTTTGGCTATTTACAAAGTACACTCGAATCACACTTTCTGATAATTTTGACAAAGTTTAGCCTAGGCCTAGAGAGAAATCTGAAACAGTGAAAGAAACAAGATGGTTTACTCTATGGGCCGTCTCGCACTGAAATGTTGACAGCTGGGGTAGCAAAGCCCAGATGGCCCACCTGTGAATACCACTGCCAGCGCTCAAGTTAGCCTATATGCGCGCAAATCCATGTGCTAAGCAAAACTCCTGGTAGAGCGCCAGACATGCACCAAGAATAAAGATACAAAGGGATTCTGATTTGATGGGCCTCATAAGACATGCGCTGAGAAGGACGATACAATTGGGGTTCTTATTTGATGGGCCTCATTAGACAGGCACCGAGAATAAAGATACAAAGGGATTCTGATTTGATGGGCCTTATAAGACATGCACCAAGAATAAAAATACAAAGGGATTCTGATTCGATGGGCCTCATAAGACATGCACCGAGAATAAAGATACAAAGTGATTCTGATTTGATGGGCCTCATAAGACATGCGCTGAGAAGGACGATACAATTGGGGTTCTTATTTGATGGGCCTCATTTGACATGCACCGAGAATAAAGATACATAGGGATTCTGATTTGATGGGCCTAAATGGACATGCACCGAGAATAAATATACATAGGGATTCTGATTTGATGGGCCTCCTTTGACATGCACCAAGAATAAAGATACAATTGGGGTTTTGATTTGATGGGCCTATCGAAAAAAGAGAGAAGTGAAGGATGAGGCGGTGGTGGCAAGGAGAGGCAAAGATCCCTACTGTAATTATTTGATATAACTGCTCTTTAAGTCACAAGTGGTCTACTTACTTTAGTCATCCATTCAAGTTTTGCACTTACCCTAAAGAAAGCCTTGCTTCCTGACCTGAAATTAGATTTCTTAATGTTGGAATCTCAACTCTCTGTTTATACTAACGTGTGCTGAAACAAGTTTTCTTAAAACCAAAATGCCCTTAAATTAAAATGGATTTAACATATCTAAAATTTCAGTCTTGTTTTTTTCTTTTAATCACAAAACTGCACGGAAGCTTCTATTCTCTGTCATTATAACTATGAACAATGTTTGACTTTCATTATTACATTCTTTTTTTTATACAAATAAGGTGATCTTCAACAGGCAAAAAAGTCAAAGGGCAGAAAACTAAGTACTCCTTCATAAAATGTGTAATTTCAATACAACATTTGCACTCAATGCCATAATAAAAAAGAAAGAAAATTTAAAAAAAAAAGGAAAAATTTTGTTACGCTTTTAAGCGGATATGACACGGATGTCCCCAAACCCGTCACACATACAACACTAGATAAATTTTAATTTTCTTGGACAACTATTCAACAATTGTACTCATAAGGCAATGGATAACTCTATACATGTATATTTTATTATGGTTTTTTTTTATGGTGTCTTCACATAATTATGCTTGAAACCAATGCCAATAAACTCAGCAGCAAGTGCAAGCAACAATAAATTTTTTTATTTTTCTTTTGTTACACTTCATTAACCCCTTTCAGGAAATTTGGCTTCATTATTCAGCGTCACTGTGTTGCCACAAGAGCAGCGCCACTAATGCCCCTGCAGACCAGTACATTTGAAAGCCACTTTTCAACCCATATGCAGGTTGTTGCAAGCACAAATCACAAATTCAAGCATTGCCTGTAGCTGAGTACCCATTTTACACTTAGGTCAACTGGGGAAAATTAAGGTAAATTGCTTTTGGAAGACGACTGCAACATATTATGGTCAGGAATTGAACCCGCGACCACAGGATCATAAGTCCAGAACGCTAACCACTCTGCCAAGCTGCCCCTTGATCCTTTAAGCCATGGTTGCTTGCAATTAAGTACCACAGCACTTGCGGATCTCTTAAAATCCTTCTCTACAGAGCAATATAATAAAAATAATACACATTGTATAAAATACATCTAGACAAAATTAAAAAAAAACAGATTTTACCAAAAATATTCCTCAATCAAATGGAAATCATGTTGCAGTGAGTTATAAAAAATGTGCAAGTTTAGACTAGTTTCGCTTTATGTCTTGTTTAATTTAGTTATCAATCAGGAAACTGTTGATCTCTCTGAAGCTTCCGTTGGACTCTTTCCAGGTCACAACTTTCTTCCTCAGAAAAGCTTTCCTCATCGACGCCTAAGTCAGCAAGGTCTTCAGTGACACTCCACAGGTAATGGCAGTCAGGATAGCCATAACAGCTGCGAAAATTTAGAAAAAAAAATTTTTTTTTCACAGATCAATAATAATTGTATATTATACATGTATATATAGAAAAAAAATTGATTTCTGATAAAGGACACTCCACTTAATTTGAAATCTCAAAAACCAACGTTTCCCTTAATTTGATATGTTATAAGATGACAATATCATAGCAACATGATAGGCCTGAGACAGAAGGCAATAAATTTTGAATATAAATGAAAATTAATGACGCTAACTCATAATTATTATATCTACTTTGCCTTGAACAAAAGTGCTGCAAACCTGGTAAATGCGTTTACTGTTGTAAGATCAACAAAAGCAGCCAGAAGGGAGACGGAATGCAGTATAGCTACCGTAGACCTCAGAGCTTTGAGAGTGTTTATCTCAAATATATATACAAAAATAAATTGTTTGACAAAACCTTTTATAAAAAAGTTGTTCAAGTAAAAAAAATTTCTTCTTGCCCTTTTACTTACTTCCCTTCCTTCAAGGAAGTTTTATGAAGAATGCCATTCCAGGTAATGACACCTTTTTTGCCAGTTGTGAGAGACACTCCGATGGTGAATGTCAGGCGACGTAGGAAAGCCACCCTCAGCAGTCGCAACACTTTGTTACCCTCTGTTGTAGCCGGGAGGTACGCCTTTCTCTCGACTGCGGCAAAAGTTTCTCCTGGGTCTGGGTGTTCAGGCTTGAGAATTTGTAGAAGAAAGGAAGGGAAAAAAATACAGTATTTCAGTAACTGTTGTTTATGTCTTTTAAAAGCTCAATGTTAAGTTTTTGACATTCAAAGGCTTTCGTGTTTCCAACAAAACATGAATAACTGCTAGAAAGTAGACCGTAATATAAATAAATTATTACAATGTTCTGGAAGCATAATTTTTTTTTTTAATCTTGTAAGGTAGTTAGAAGAGAGAGGGAAATAAGTGCAATAATTGCTAAGAAATATTCTTCATTTAAGCCAATCAATTTTGGCAATGAGAAAGCAGCAACAAAGGACTCGAACTAGACAGGTGTTACAACCAGTCCATATGAGTCTCCAGTCGCAATTGGAAGGTATTCAGATATTGGTATCACAGCAAGGCTTATTTTCTCTACTTTCAAATACAACAGACGAAAAAGCTCTATCATACTTGTTTACGAAGTTATAGCCATTTGAAGTCGGTCTTTTGAATTTTCAAACCAGGGTGAAAATTGCATTTAAAGTTTAGACGACTATAAATGTTGAGACCTCATCAACGATACAAACTAAAATTCAACAAATAAAACATGAAATTTCAACATGAATTAGATGTAAAAACTGTTCAGAAATGGTTCTAGTCTCACCATCTCAAATAAAAAAAATAATTTGACTTCTGAACACTCACTCAACTTTGAAAGCCTATACCTCAAAACTGAGCCATTTGTTCTTATGACTCATTTAAACAGAATGCAAGACAATTATATATATATGTATATAGTAATGATTGCCAGGCAGATCCAGTCATATCCACAAATAAACACTACCATCAATGGAATAAAAACTAAAACATCCACACCAGTTCAAATACCTAGAAACCTTAATCTCAAGTAACTGAAAAAGAAAAAAACACAGCAGAAAATCACCAAAAGTAAGACAAGCTAAAATGGATACAACAACACTGAGCCTTTTAACACAAGCTTCACAATTGCACAATGCATAATTTTGGTTTGACTCTTTTAATGACTTGTAGAAGACGCCTTGACTGCTCAATGAAGAATTTTTTAAAGTAGATGATTAACAAAGGATCTAAATTTGACTAAAAGTTTTTTTAGCTTAAATTCATAGCTCAAAATGTGTTTGTCCTATACAACAATAAAACCATTGGAATAGCGTCTGGAAATAAGATAGTCATGTAGAGAATTAGTTGGTGATCTTTTGAAATCCTTTGTAATTTTGAACCTTTAAATGTTTTTTTTCCTCTCGATTTTCCTACAATGATTCTCGCTGATTCTCTTTCTTTCAAATGCAATAGTTAAGGTTAAAGTAAAAATATCAAAATAACTTTTTCACTGCCTCAAAGAAACTTTTAAACACTGTATATATCTCTAAATGTCAAAATTCCGCAACTAGATTCATTTTGTGAAGTTGCAGCACATATTCTTTATCAGTTTAAAAAAAATATTCAACAAAAACTCACCCCTTGTCTACCACTTGGAAAGCAGTAAGTTATGGTGTAGGAACCGAATTCCTCATACCCTTTCAACTTTTGTGAGGGCATTAAAGCAATCTTCATCCTTCCGCGAGGCTGATTTCCTGTGATGAGCACAAATGGCGTGCGGCAAAATGGACATCTCGGTACTTTTTTCGCACAAGTAATACACACAATTCCATTACAGCAAGCCAGAGGTTGACGAACAAACTTGTCGTTTAAACAAACTCCGCACTCTTCCATTGTTGGAACTTCTCTTGGTTGCCTTGATGATCTTTCTGTTGATGACATGAAAATTGTAAATTTAAAGGAAATGACAGACATAGAAATCTTGTCAAAGTATTCCTCAATGTTATGTCATAATAGTTAAAATAACAATAATAAGTATAAAAGTAATATTAATAATAATCATCATAACAATAATAATAATAATACTAATACTAATAATAATAACAAGAATAACAATAATGAAAATAATAATAATAATAATAACAACAATAATAATGATAATATTATTATTATTATCATTATTACATGTATTATATCCCCGACCTTGTGCACTTCTCTTTATACTAACACTCACTTCTTTTACACATTGGACCTGTCTCGACAAACAAAGTTTACAACTTTTTTTTAAAGTAGGCCTACAAGGACTACATTAAGTTCTATTAAATTCTATTATTTTTGTAACAGCCAACACTTACTATGAGTGACCAACAGCATTCTCCTAGAGCACTGTAAGTGAGTAAGATTATTGTCATCATGGTTATTTAAATACAGGTATTATTTTTTTGAATGGCCGCAGTAGTAAAAGTATAATTTTCATTATTATATAAAAACATAATACAGTCTCGTAAGTTTTTCTTGAGTTTAATTAGAAAAGAACTAATTTGCTCAAAGAGAGGGTGTTCAAACCTTCATCTTGAACTTTAAGGATATACTCAAAACCAAATCAGCTTTGATTGTTTAACATCTCCTAATGACTAAGTGAAGAAAACGGTTGTGTCAGAATCAGAATTGGGAGGTGGGAGATAGTGTTCAGTGTTGGGTCAGTGTTGAGCCAATGTAGCAGAGGCAAGGATTTTCGTTTCAGGACTTAAAAACTAGGTTTTTTAAGACTATCTATGGGTGGACACATGGAAACTGAAACAGATTTTTTGGCTCTATCATCACACTGGCAGCTGAAACAAACAATGTGGTTGTTCATAAACTGTTCCAGCTTTTTTTTCAACATTTCCAGGGATCGGTAACAGTTCTGTTGCGTGCAAACCAAGTGCAGTATCTCCCATATGGAGATACTGTAATTGGGTTGTCCAGGGCAGCATTGAACGCGTCAGTTAGAAAAATAGTTCAAGTCATAAGGGCTACACCATTTTACAATGAAACTCTAGAATAATGGCAACTTGCTGTTTTATCGACAACTCTCATTACAGGAAACGGACAGGGGAAAACAAAGTACAATTCAACGCTTACATGATTCAAACGGATCTGTGTTTGAGAAAGTCTTGCTAAGATTCTTGGTACCATGACTGCTTCATTACATATATATATATATATGCTTGTTTCATTTGCTGAAGTATTATTACTTAAAAACACAAGTTCTTACCACCTTCAGCCTGATCTCCTCTCACATTTACAAAAGGCTTGCGGCAAAATGGACATCTGTGTAACTTTTTGGCACAAGTTGTACAAACAACTGCATCACAGCAAGTCAGAGGATAAAGACGACACATGTCACCTAAACAAACTCCACATTCTTCTGTGGGAACTTCACTTGGTCTCCAGGAGCCTGCTGGTTAAAGTAAAATGTAAGGATTAAATGTTACACACATAAGTTGCATAAAAACAAAGATGAAAGTTGTATAGTTATATATACACATCAAACTGTGCATGGTCAGTCTCAAAGATAAAATAATGAAAGTCATATGTATACATGGACATCAAAATGTGACATTATCAGCTTTGAAGCTAAAATCAAGTGAGAGACATCTTTACTTTGTTAATGTTATAAAAATCAGTCTATTTTAACACTGACATTCATCAAGTTAGTCTGATTACTATTTTCAATCTCATATGATATTCCACGGTCAACCACAAGATTCAAAGTGTTATTAAGATAAGACCACTCTCTTTAAAACAAACCTGCCGCAGCTTGTGGCCTGTCACATGCATCAGAATCAGCATCAGCCTTAAAGAGGTTTCCAGTTGAAGCGGCTTTAGGTACGGCGGCGTTCTTCATTCTACTGCCGCTATCGCTACCTCCAATAGCACCTTCCACTGAGATTTGACTTGCTGTACATGTATCAAATGGCTCTTTGATCCTTCCCAAAGGTTTTTGATTGTCTTGTAAACCTGGTTCAGTTTGGAGCGGACAGTCATATAAATCAAAATCAGTTTTAGGTGGACTGTCATATGAATCAAAATCAGCAATGGGTGGACTGTCATGTAGATCTTGTTCAGTTTTGGGCGGACTATGATGTAAATCTTGTTCAGTTTTGGACGGACTGTCATATGAATCAAAATCAGTTTTAGGGGGACTGTCATATGAATCAAAATCAGCAATGGGTGGACTGTCATGTAGATCTAGTTCAGTTTTGGGTGGACTGTAATGTAAATCCAGTTCAGTTT
>BMAT01004237.1:50292-63201 GCA_019649035.1 Elysia marginata | reverse complement strand
CCTGGCACGACCCACATCCCCACCCCTGCGTGGATGGTAAGCTTAAGGAGTAAAGGTCCGACGCAAATTGAGACGCAGCTCCCAAACTTTCCCTAGGGTATAGCTTTTAAAAGTCTTAGAGTTTAGTTGAACGGCAGTGTTGAAGCAAACCGTATCTGTTTATAAGTTTTTGAAATTTGAGACAGAGGATACAACGAAATCCTGCATTCAACGAACTGAAACTAAGTTCAATTTTTTTTCTTTTTCAATCCTCATAATTTTTTAAAATTTTTTTAGAACAAACTAGTTTTAGACCGATCTCGAATTTAACGAACTTTAAGTGAAAGTGAAACTTATGGTAGGTCTCCTATTCTAAGCCTATTTTTGGTGCTGTATGTTTTTATTTCAATTCTTTAAATTTACAAAGAAAGAGGGGAGAAAGACAGAGAGAAAGAGAGAGAGAGAGAGAGAGATTACAATACATCAGAAGAAAAAACTTCCAGCTAACACCATGCAAGAACTTGCAGCACTATGTGAGTTTGGTCTGTTCTTTTAACTTTTCCCCAAAGATTTCAATGTTGAGATAGACTTCCTGCTTTTGCTCTTTTTGGTCTACTTTGAAGAGACCTTGCTCTCAACAAACCTTGGATTTAACGAACTTTGCAGGGTTGTTTTTTTTCTAAGAAGTTCATTCGATCCCAAGTCCAGTGAATGTCTTCTAGGTATCGATGGTTTTGCTTCAGCCATGTTCAAACTAAAGAACAGTATCGAAGTTACATTTCCCGAAATGGATAAGTATAGTGTATAAAAAAAAATAAAATCTAATCCAAGCGGAGCAGTTTGAGGGCGTAACGATGAGTGGCGCTGCCTATCTTTCTGTCATTTTGTCCCGTTATCGTATCAAAGTTTTTCATTCAAACGAAAGAAAAACATCGAACTGACTATCAATGTAGTATTTTACAACAATAATAAGTGTTAGGCACAGTGCGTTTTCGATTTGGCCGTTAAATTAAAACAAATGTTCACCAATGATCAAGCAATTTTTATGTAATACTGGGAATTTGAAATTACTCGCATGCCAAGTCCAAGCTTTCACACGTGGATAGCATTGATCATGTCTCTTCTAGAATAGTTGTAGTAGTAACCATAATCAAAATAATGATAATATTAATAATAATTATAATAATAATAATAACAATAATAATAATAACAATAACAATAATAATAATAGTGGTAGTGTTGGTGACGATAATGGTGATCATGTTGTTGATGATTATGATGATGATGATGATGATGATGATGANNNTTGTGGTGGTGTTGGGGGTGGTGATGATGATGATGATGTGAAGTATGATTAGGCCATTGATAATTATAACAATATTTAAAAATTTAAAAAGCCGGGGTTTTGAGAAGACATTTGTGTTTTTAAACAGGAATATTTTTCTGACCATTGAATCAAGCTGTTTAGAGCACAGGTATAAATCACTGCAGGCACATACCTCTGCTCTTTGAAATTAATAACGTGTGTTTATTGACAGGAGGCCTGGGGTTAATGGGAATTGAAGTTCTGGGTTGATAACATGCCAGGCGTTGGCGACAGGAGCTTGCGACGATAAGTCCGCACTGTGGTGTCCAGGTTTTGCGCTGTCCCTCAGCTAACGAGAGTTGCGGCCCATTTGTCAAGATAAAAGTTCGGCCAATGCAGCTGATAGCACAGGCTTCAGACATGGGAAAGGGTTGTGGTACCGATGTACCCCCCAAAAATATTGGCACCTTGACAAGAGTTTAAGAAGGTGCTGCAACCATAGAGAGAAACATTCCCAAATATCGTGTGCTAAATATTTATGCCTGCGTCTCTCTCCCTCTCTCTCTCTCTCTCTCTCTCTCTCTCTCTCTTTCTCTCTCTCTCTCTCTCTCTCTGTGTCTGTCTGTCTTTCTGTCTCTCTCACTCTAGCTCTCCCTCTCTCTTAGTCTGTCTGTCTATCTCTCTGTCTGTCTGTCTCTATATCTCTGTTTCTCTCTGTCTCTCTCTCTCGTTCTCTGTCTGTCTGTCTGTCTCTCTCTCTCCCTCCCTCTCCCTCCCTCCCTTTCTCTCTAACACACACTTACACGTTCTTCCCTCTCTCTTCTTCTTCATTTTCTTGAACCCCCCCCCCCCAATCCTCTCATTCCCATCCATTTCCTTTCAAACGGGACGTGGAATACGGGTTCGGAAATAAAAATTTGTTTTGGAGTTGTTGTTTTTTTAATTGAAATTCGTTAAGATATAAAAACTCTACCAGCAGTGCATTCATTTACTTTCTTTTTTTATCTTACTTCCTACAGAGAAGCGTCAAGCATCTGCCACAGAGATAAGGGCTCCGCACTTCGCGCGAAACATCCCCAAATAGAGTGTAACCAAGCCATGAAATAGAATTTGGTTTGACTGCGGACTTAAGGTGTCCACCACGGAGATCAAAGACTGCGAGACTCTATGGTGGACGTCCTATCGCCAACTATCTTGATAAACCCGCAGGATGGGACTACCACAGCCCGTTCTTAACTTTCTCACAATTACCTCCTCTTGGCTGGAGAAAGATTCGCTCACGCTTCGGCTCAAATGTTCGAGTCGAGAGCCAAGTTTATCTTAGCAACCGCAGTCACATGGTTTTCCTTTCACGGTTCTGTTAGTGCAGACAGTACGATGGTGAAGTATTTATGTGTTTGTCTTTTTACACTGAAAACACATGGTCCTAAAATGTCTCCTAGGCAGGCGGCGTGTTTTCCCCTCTAAAGCGAGTAAGACTGAGCTGTAAAACTTGCCATCTCGAGATGATGCGCTGGCTGAAAGATAAGAAGAAAGAGAGGCGGACCAACTCGGCCACCTACGACGATGAGGGAAAGGAAGACGACTACGGCTTCGAGAAGGAGCGAACCCGCGCCGCCTCCAAGTCACCGTCCACGCGACGCCAGCTACCGCCAACGCCGGCCACGCCCGAGGAGAAGTCCCCACACATCTATGAGGAGATTCCCGATATGGCGTGCGCTGCGTCTCCCCCTCCCCAAGCAAGCACCGAATCGCACCGGAAGAAACTCGCGCCGTTTGGCAAGAAATCAAACTCCGGTGGAAAGGTGGGGAAAGATGGTGGCTCTAAACTAGCAGTCGGTGCCGGAAAGAGTGCTAGTGGCAACAAATACACTAGTGATGTTTCTTCTCCAGGTGTGTCGGGAGGAGTTAGTAAAGCAAAGAAAACAAAACTAGACGATGCCGACACGATTGGACAGTATATTGGAGACGACCAATCGAGACAAACGCCACCTAACCTTCACCGCAACGGAACACCGGAAGTGCACTGTGACGTCATCATCAAGGACACGCACTGCGAGATCTTGCTGAGCCGGAAGCCGAAGTGTAGCGGGGCTGGAAGCCGGTGTGGAGATCTCGTGAACGGCGGTAGCGCTTCTTCGTCTGTCCCTCACAGCAACGCGCGCACATCCAGCACTGGCGAGAGTTACCCGTCGTCTCGAGGACTCACGTCTACACCCTCCTGGAGCCAGCAGTCAGACCAGTATATTGGCCCCCAGGCAGGAAGGTTTAGTGGTCAGGTGTGCTCGCGAGACCGAAGGGCTTCTGTAGATGTCCATAGCTCTTCAAAGTTTACGTCCGCGTTCAGTCTGGCCTTGTCCTCGTCTTCCGCTGCTCCTGTGATGGGCGGCGCCTCGCTCTCGTCTGGCGGGGCCCAAAACTCTGGCTCTGCGTCTTTCTCCTCATCAACCTCAAGACTAAACTCTTTGGGAGCTTCCAGTTCTTTCTCTGTGCTAACCTTCTCCGAGCCGCACCAACCGAAGACTCTCAATAGTCTCAAACAGCGGAAACAGCAGCAGCAGCAACAGGAAAGTCATGTCTACGAACACATGCAAGCCCCACAGGGAACTGAGGAAAACATGGGTGTTGGTGAATCAGCTGGCTCGGCCACAAGTAGCGCTAAGGGCGTGGAGACCTATACAACAGCCAGTAACTTCATTGCTCGCCCAACAATTGTTCCGTTTAAGCCTCTCCCTGGCGCCAAGGACCCGTGTGTCGAGGCTTTCGGAAGACCTTTGAGCGCGGGATCTTCAAGCACTGATGCAGCCTATGCGTCTATTCGAGATGAGGCAGTGAGTGACAGTGCATACCAAACTGCACCGCTGAAAAATGGCCTCGCTCAGGCTGGTGCGAACTCTTCAGTCACATATGCGTCTATACAAGACGCAGAGGACAAAGACGATGGCCTCAACGGATCTTCATTTCGAGGTCAGGTTGCCTATTCTTCCATACAAGACGATCAACATCTTCAGCAGTCAACCCCGAACGGCACAGAAGGAAAGGCGCAACAGCAAAGACTATTTTACGGGGGAAACTCTCATAGCCAGAGTTATAACCTGGCGAACAGCTTTCAACAAAGCGTATCCTCTAAACCACATAGCTGTTTTCAAGGGCCTATCCGTACTGGATTTCTACACCGTAGAAGCCCGTCTGACTCATCCTCTTGTACTTATGCCTCTGTGTCGTTTCCGGCCGAACCAAAACATTACAACACTATTTCCGATCTCGGTAGTGGCCAGCCGGTGTCGGAGAGTCGCCGAAGATCCATCGGAACGAGCCAGGTGGGCGTGGCGTTTGGTACAAAACAACATCAGGCCTTTCCATCTGAAGCCACTGCTTGTGCGAGTGACGCAAGCGATGGCATTTACTCCGGCGTGGAACCCTACAGGGTCAAGCCTCTTGGTTTTGGTTCCTGCGCCATAGCAAAGGGAGGCGCAACCAACAGAAATAGCCAAATTTGTTTACAAAGACCAGATTTTGGCATGAAGTTGAAAAACCGCGCGTCCTTTGTCCAGCAAAGTCTCTACGCCGATATCTCCTCGGAGCAAAATGCCAGCGGTAGATCTGATTTGTATGCATGTATTGATCCGGCAAGCAACGAAACAGACCTCAAAGCAGTTATAAACGAGACGAAGGCTTTTGCTCACAGCAAAAATATTCCCAGCAACCCCAGCAATACTTTCCTGTCCCCGCACAATGATCTCCACCGGTTTGCCGTGGACCGCAGTAGCTTTCAAATCGATTTCTGTACGTGTTCGGATGATCACGCGTCTTCCTGTGAGTTTGGTGACCTCACTTCTGCTAAAACGGCCGATGATTACGCGTCAATGAATTTCACAGCTGGTAAAATTGACAAAAATAGCAACCACGTGTTAGGGGGTGCGTTTCCTGGGAATGCAAACAACGCAGACAGTAACACTGGGCCTGAAGCTGCTGCCAGCTCGTCGTGCAAAGACTGCGGTCGACTCATCAAACAAATCACTTACTCGGAGTCCTACTCGGATGACACCTACGAGCATGCGTACTCCTCGCGCCTGCTCACTCGTAAAAGCAGACGATACTCTAGCCCTGATATAACCTTTTCGGAAATCTCCAACGCTGAGTGTCACCAGGATCCGCCCAGCTATTTGCAGTATCGCTCCTCGCCTTCCTGGTCTCGCCGCTCGCCCCTCCTCGATCCCAGAGTCTCGCGAGATGATACGTGGGCCTCGAGCCCGAGAAGTGATGACGTCATTCCACCAGCCTACGGAGCCTTAGACGATAACGGTTTTGTCAGTAGCCATTACGAGAGGTATAGTCCAACCTACGCACGGAATCGGGATAAACACACCCTCACGTCTTCCCGGATAGACTCGCTCGCAGCTGGACAAAAGAAAATCCAACCTTGGCTGTCTGCCTCCGCTTTCCCAGAAGGACTTCTTGATCAGAACATGGCGGACGACGCCAAAGCGAGACTACGTAGAGGAGCTGAGCGTGAAGGAGGTTCGGCTTTCTTCTCTCCAAATTCAAACGAGGATGTAAATTTTTATTCTATAGACAAAGAGAACACTGAGTCAAAGTTGGACCATTTTCTGCAAAATGATTTAGAAGTCCTGTTGCCCGAAAACCCCTCGGGAATCAGTAAAAAGACGAACTCTAAAAAATCAGATGTGAATAGTAATTCTCGACAAGGGCGCCAAAGCAAGACTGAAAAACCTAAGCGCACTGTGTCGCCTAAGTCTGTCGACCGCAATGTTATCAAGAATGTGTTGACTGAGTCTGGCCTTCCTGTCGAAGAAGTTGAAACGACAGACCAGATTCCGGACAAAAACACTAAAAAACTGGCCAACTATTTCCAAAGTCTGACCACAAGTAAAGAAGCACTGGTCGGCTCTGAGGATAGTATTCTCATGGCTCAAGTTGACGAACGAGACCCACCATGTTCTAAAGGTTCGAAACAGCTCGCTACATATACCAAGTCTTCCGCATTCACAAAACTGCCACTGCACTCCGCGTCCTTCTGTGCACCGAAGGCTGCAGAATCCAAGCGAAAGAAGCACCCTATATACGGTGATGAAAACAATCCGGGCTCTCAGAGTTCACCCGACGTATCCAAAGCCAGGAGTCGACTTGGAGTTGAGAACAACAAGACTGCGGCAACTTCGCTAGCTCTACCAACTACATCGGACCCTCCAGGACATCAAACAGTTCTTTCTGCCTCAAGAAGCGGAAGCAACAGCGAAGGCAGCTCACGCCAGAGCAGCCAGGCCGAGACAGGTAGCAGCCGCAAACCTCAGAACAAAACCGACAGCGGCGACACGTGCTATGAGTTTGACATCAGCACGTCCTCGGAGGGCGAGCAGCAGTCCAGCTACGACAACATCCTCTCCAAGGTGCGCATCTCCCTCAACCTGGAGCACGAGGTGCAGCACATCGCCGACTCAAGAGCCGCGCGCCGGAAGAGGCTCCTGTGTAGACAATGCAAAAAGCGCGCCGCCGCCGCCGCCACCACCACCAACGTGTATTCCATCGTAGACGACACAGCCTGCGAGACAGAAACTCTAGGGGCAGCTGGGACGGGAGACGGCGCGAAGGGATTTCTCAACGCTATGGACGACGACTTCGGCTTTATGCTGGACGACGATGGCATGTGCCCTCATCTTTCTCTTAAATTTGGCGAGCTTCGCGCCATGTTGGATAATATGTTTGTCGATCAGCGCGCCGCCATTTTGGATTGCCTGACCGACCAAACGGGCACTCCGAACCCTTACAGTTTAAAGAACGGAGGTCACGGCCTTCACCTCTGTGGGCAAGATTTGGCGTCACTTCCGGCGGCTCTGCAACAACTGTGCCGGGAGTGCGGCTGCGAAGTGATGACCTCGGATTCGGAGTCGATCACGACCATTTACAGCGGAAGTTTCCAGGCGTCCCAGCCCGGGGGCCCGCTAAGGATGACCTCACCCGGCAGCGGGCCGCCCCAAACGCCCAGTTGTGATTCAGACGAAGGCACCATGGCGGATAATTCCGGAGATGACGACGATGATTTGTCGGGCCGAGAGGAGAACAAAACGAAAATCCTGAAGAAAAACAGCCCCTTGAGCTGTGGCCATGTTGAGGGTAGACCACCCAGCAGGAAAAATTCTAGTCCATTAGATGTAACCACCAAACATTATAAGCACGGTCACCATAGACTTTCAGTCAGTGCTGCTAGTAGCAATAGCGGCAGTACGCACAGTGTCAACCAGAAAGGCAGCAAGAAAACCTTCAACGACGACGACAATGACGAAGCTAATAACAGCAGTGGTTACGACGAGCCTGAAGAGTTTCAGCGCCAGCAGTATCCGGTCCCACGTCACGAGCGTTCTGCGCATGCGGCGCACAGGACACGAAAGAAAGAGAAAAGAGAAAGGAAGTCGGCAACTGCCCACAACCTCGGATCGGCGTGCTTGTGTTGCCCTGAAGATAAGACAACGCGAAAGTCCTTGACGCACACCAGTAGCTCGGCGTGTACGGCGAGATCATCGCATTCTTCAGCAGATCGTGCGGATTCCGGGAATCCGAAAGTTACCTCGTCGGAGAAAATCTCGAAGAACGTGCAAAATGTCAACAGTGGTGTTCAGTTGAGAAAGCCAGGGTCTAAGAAGCATGGCGTTACAACGCAGTGCGCATGCGCCTCCCCTCATTGTCCTAGACCTGGCCATTCTCATAACGACCACCGTCAGGAGCGATCTAGTTCTAAACGGGGAAGTTCTGCTGATCAGGGCGTGTATGATCGGGAAGAGGAGGAGGAGGAGGCCACCAACTATCAACAAAGCACCAATTCTTCTTCTGTTTCCGAAAAAGCCTTGAAAGATATCTATTCACCTCTTCCAGCAAAGGCATTGTGTCTTCTCACGTCAAGACATACCAACACACACAGTAACAAAACCAACAATGTCAACGACAGCGAAGGTATCATTAATATCAACAACAGTAGCGTCACCAGCAGCAACAGCAGCAGCAGCAGCAGTGGTGGTGGTGGTAGCAGTTTTAGTAATGCTAGTACAGTTAGTACTCGCAACTTGGCTGTCAATAGTGCACCGTGTACCTGCGAAAAATTCGTGACATTTGAACAAGGTTTGGAAGTAGAGATGAAACATCCAGCTTATTTATCCTCTTCGCTGTTCTCGTGTGTCGCGTCGTCTTCTGTCCCGACAGCGCACAAAGAGAAGCAAACGTCAGCAGAAGTCCAAGTGGGGACAAAAGACCTAGCCGGTCCTGGTAGCTCAACGAGCCGTGAAACTGACAACGCTAAACGACACGGCGCGTTAGAGACCAGCTCGAACGAGGTGGCAAGCAAAGAAACGGGCAATAGTGATAATAACGTTAACAATAACGGCAGTGTTGGAGGAAACCTGGAAGACGAGGAGATGGGCCCGGGAGGTGATAACGGCGTAAACGGCAGGGGCAGGGTGACTACAGTGCAAACGCATTTATCCCGAGAAGAAACGGAGAACAAAGCGCCCCTCTGTGTGAATGCGCCTCTAGCAAACGGTGGCCGTGATTGTGCTGGTTACGGTGGTCGTTGTTTGCCGTGCTGTGATCCCGTGCGGTCTGGTCTTGAACTTGTTTCTGAAAAGAATGCAGAACTGTGTCCGCACAGGGAGGGCCAGCCCGGGCTTACTTGCTGCGGTGGTACCAGTAAGGGATGTCTTTGTCAGTGCGAGTTGTCACAACAACAACAGCTAGAGTGTGGGCAGCGTGCACTTCGCCAGCATCATTATCGTCATCATCACAGCGGGAAACATGTTTCTTTGTGCAGCACAGACAAAACACCTTCCCAGCGTACAGGAGCGAGATCGGATTCAAACAGCTTTGCTTTAGAAAGCCCAGACCATTTCCACGCCCCCCATTTTCCACCTAAACCCAAATTTGTATCTTCCCATTCCCCCGCCTTTCGCGACAATGTTGTAAAAGATGCCGGTGCGGATTATTCGAGGAGGAAACAAACTATCGAGGGAGAGACCTTGCTCGGCGACGAGAGAGGCAAAGAGGTGGTGGAAACTGGACAATGTGTCTCGTGTGTTTTCATCAAAACTAGCAACTCTTCGGCTAACGGGGCTCACCTTGATGAGTGCGAGGCCAATGCGAGAAAAGAAAAGAACGCAAAGAACGAAGAAAGAACAGGGAGATGTGAGAACAAAACTGCTGAGGTAAGTCCAGTTGGGACCTGTAGCCAAGGGAGGATCCCCCATGACGCGACCGTCCCCTCCCACAAACCACCCACGACGGCGACCACCGGAGACCCAACACTAAACAGCTCGCTGCAGGGGGTCCCGGGCGCCCGGCGAGAACAATGTGAGAACCGCTGCAGTAGCACAGGTCAGCAGGGAGAGCCCAGTCTTCACAGTAGAGATGCATCGTCTTCACATATGCAAATGAAGTCACCAGAGCTGCCGTTATTCTTGTCTCCTGTGTCTTCCCCCCAACTTGTCAGCAAGACGGCAGCTCCCTGCTCTAGTCCCTGTGCTGTAAATTCCACTGCTGTGAATTCCCCTTCTTTGAATTCCCCTACTGTAAATTCCCCTACCGTGAATTCCCCTCCTGTAAATTCCCCTTGCGTGAATGCTAAACTTGTGATTCCCAGGAAGCATAAACTCGAGCTAGCCACTCTAGATCTGTTGCCGGAGACAGCCTTGGGGAGTGATATGAACGATTCTGAGAATGATGCGACTTCTCAAACATCGACAACTGCAGAGCAGAACACGCCAGCTGTGTTGAAACCGAGACCTCGCGAGCGCGCCGCCAGTAAAACTAAAACGAACGTGGTGCAAAAAATGGCGAAACTGTTTGAGGAACACGCCGGCAGTAATAAACCGACTGGCAATAACCACGAAGACTGTAACCGGAGAGGTCATAGCACCAGCTCGCCCCGAGGTCAAAGGTCAGGCTGGGGAAAAGCAATGCCAGCGGCGGCGCGCGCGTCTGTTGCAACAAGTGCGGCTAAACCTGACCTGAGACTCGAGGAGGGGGTCAAGGTTGTCTGTGACGTGCCGAGCCAGGTGACCTATCTCTCGCCAGCAGACCCTCCTGGTGTCCTGGTCGAGCCATCGGTTCAAAGTTCACCTGATGTGTTGGCGCATCAATGCTCTGAAGAGACAGATCGGCCGCGTGTGGCTTCTCTAGTGTCCTGTCGTGGCTCCAAAGCCAGGTCTAGATCTGAACCATTACAGGACATCTCCGTGCCCTCTGACTGTATGGAAGAGAAGACGCTTAGAGCGCCTGGGTTTACAGACACTAGAGAACAGACTGCAAGTGATGGGGCCTGTACAGTGCTGGACATGAAAACAGATTGTCCAGATAAAGGTTTACACTGGCCCAACTCCAAGTCCACTGATCAGTCACGGGAAAAACCAGCAACAGAAAAGCGGCTGAGATTCGGTGTGGGCGAAAGAAGAGCTACCGAAAAGGCAGAAGGAGAAACAGACCTGGTCAAAGAAAACGTTCCCAGTGCTGATCCTACTCGTGTAGCGAGGCCAAGAGGATCAAAGATGAAACACAGCGACCTTCTGAAGCGGCTGAAAAACGCTAACGATTGGAGGTCAGGGTCAGAGTCCTACCAGATGTGCCCCGAGGATTCCTCGTCTGCATCTTCATCGCCGTCATCGACCAAGAAAGCCACCATGTGCAGCCCAGCGGCTGTCCAGGACGGCGGGAACCCTGCAGGGTCAACTGCCAACACAAACATCGCCAGCAGTCAAACCCAACAAGGGAAGCAGAAACGCTACTCGAAGAAACCGTACCACAAGCGCCGCAGCAAAAGCCGCACTGCGCGTCGCCGCAGTGGGAGCAGGGCAGGGGCCGACAGGGAGGAGAGAACCTACTACTACTTCAGCTCAGACCTGTCGGACATTGACGTCATGGAAGTGGATGACTGGGAAACCTACGCCAGCTCCATGTCTCTGAGGAAACAGTCCCAGCACGCAACTCGCCCCACAGCCGCCAATGTGGACAAGCAGGAGGGGGCGGGGTCCACTGGTATCGCAAAGGACACGCCCACTAACGGGTCGAGCTTCTCGCCGCTGAAGACCAGGAAGAAGGCGGAGCTTAGTCTCTCGAGGGAGGCCCAAGCGAAATCACGCACCTCGCGTGAACTCAGAGAGACAGGAAATGGCGGCGCATCTCAAAACAAAGGTAACCGTCAGAGTCCGGAAGAAACTCAATCAACAGGCGAAGAAGAAGCAGAGGATGTCTCCAAGGATGATGTGGAGGTTTACCACTGCATCTCCCCCACCACCACCACCACTACAAACGCTGCTGCTGCCGCCGCTGCCAGCGCTTCTGCCTCCTCCTCACCAATGGCCAGTCCAGAGTTACCCAAGCCGAGACGCAGCAGGCGAAGCGCATGCGCGGACGGAAGCGGAAAGTCCAACCAGCTGGAAGTCTACAAGACAAAGCGAAGCAGCAATCCCAACAAACTTCTGTCCGAGTTGATCATTAGGAACTACGATATGCAGATCTACGGAAATGTGTAGCGTGAGAGTACAGCTTGTCAGTGGAATCTGCAATAGAACCAATGCTCGAGTTTAGACTGCTTTTTACATTATACTTTTCGATCGAGTTTATCCTCGGAGGAAAAAGTATCTTTGCAACTTTGGCATTAATGCATCGACTACTTGTGCGATGATAGACAGTTTTTGTAGAGACAAACATAGATCATGTGACCTTTTTTTTATTTAAAGATGTGCAAGGAAGCGATATCTTACATATATACAGTCATGTAAAGTAATTCAACTCTTTAATTTCAGAGCAAACCATTTTCAGTTGATCAATAGCTCCCCAAGGTGACCTGAATCTACGCATTGCTTGGAAACAGCCTGACCATGGTCATTTCAATGCTAAGGAAATTTAGCTTGAGGTTTACGTTTTTATAACCCCAGCGCGCCTTGCCTGACGGGAGCTTTGAAGAAAGTTCTAGTTTAACCTGATGTGAACGGTTCACCGTAGGCCTACGTCTCTAAGAAACAACCTTTTGCGAAAAAGGACTAAATCTAGATCCTGCTAAAACAAATGGGTTGATACCGAATTGAACACAGCGTTCAACAGGAATCGAACCCGACCACCCTCTACACCCGACGCCTTACTAGCAAGGAGCAAGCCGAAGAGTAGGATAAGACCGTTCCCTTTAGTTTTTTTTTAATGTAACTGACAAACTTTAAAGACATACATTGTGTGCTGAGTAGGATGTACATAATATAGAGTCTAGACCCTGTAGTGCGTTGAGCGTTGTGAAATAGTGTAAAATAATATGCCAAATCAGCAGCTGTCCGTGCAGACGAAGAACAGCATAACCATTGGCAATGCAACTCCTTCCAGTTGTCCAATCTCGCCTGTTATTGTGTTGTTGTGTGTTTGTATCTCGCCTGTTATTGTGTTGTTGTGTGTTTGTTTGTTTTAACATTGATAGTGATTGAACCAATGAAATATTTCAACGCAAAACCAAAATCTTTAGCAACGACAATGCAAAAGCATGAACTTGGAGTCTACAGCCTACACAGAAGTAGGTTTGCTTACTACACGCATTGAGAAGCATTATCCTGTTTCTGTAGTTGTCATCGCAATGTGAT
>BMAT01004233.1:37174-47344 GCA_019649035.1 Elysia marginata | reverse complement strand
GAGACTTAATTTTCAAATAGTAATAGGACTTGCTTTTTGCGGGCAAAGGCCTCGCGAATACCACTCTCGAAGCGTATCAAATGGTCTAATGTGCTATGGTCTTTTCGAAAGCAACACTGATATTTGGAAATTAGATTTTGCGATTCGAGTACCCACACCAAGCGGTCATTTACCATTCGTTCCAAAGTTTTGCACAAACAGCTCGTGAGAGCTATTGGTCTGTAATTGTTTGGGTCAGAAGGATCACGGTTGGGTTTGGGAATGGGTATAATGTTGGCTTCTTTCCATGAAGGAGGGATTATGCCGGATGACCATATGTCATTTAAAATTTTCAATAAAATGTGGCAAAAGAGGTGAGGCCAAGGACATATGCCCAGGTAACAAAATCCACCCGTGCTCCTGTTGCCTCCGCAATTGCTCCCGATTTGTGATATTGAGAAATATTAAGGGTATTCGTGACAAACCTGTTCTACATTCTACACCAGTTGTCTCTGATAGTCATACAGACAAAAGTGATTGTGAGGCACTTGTTGTTACTCGTGCTCAGTCTAAAAACTTAGAATCTACACCATCTACACCATCAGGCTGTGACAGCAACATTACAGACTCTGACGTGTTGTCTTCATTTACTGACATTGGTGAGAGACAAAAAAAAATGGCCTATCTCTTGCTCCTTGGTTCAAACGTGTTGGGTCAAATCCAGTCTCTGGTGTTTCCTTTATCCTTGAGGATGGAATCCTTAAAAGGAAATACTCTAAATCTAAACTTTCTGGCATTCATTCTACTTTGGTGGTTCCGGAATCTCTTCGTGATTTGGTGCTTTCCTATGCTCATGATTCAGTTTTGGCTGGTCATTTAGGGTTTAGAAAAACTCTGGCTTCTATTAAGAGTCAATTCTCATGGCCTAACCTCTACTCAGATGTGAAAAAGTATGTACGGTCCTGTCATGTTTGCCAGATCAAACCTCGCACTGGCCATGATAAACCTGCACCGTTGCAGCGTGTTCATGTCGTTGAAGAGCCATTTCAACGTGTAAATATAGACATTGTTGGTCCATTACCTGTGTCTGAGGACAGATTTGAGTACTTGTTGACGATGGTAGATGTTGCCACTCGTTGCGCAGAGGCTGTGCCTTTGCGCCGCATTACTGCTACAGATGTCGCAGAGTCTTTATTTCAAATATTTTGCAGACTGGGATTCCCGCTGGAAATACAGTCTGACAGAGGCCAGCAATTTATGTCTCATTTGCTTGCTGAATTTAATAAGCTCTGTGGTATAAAGCATTATGTTTCCACTCAATACCTTCCACAGACTAATGGTGTAGTGGAAAGGTTTCATGCAACTTTAAAGTCCATACTCAGAAAACTTGCTAAATGGACAAAGTACTTGCCAGCAGCACTTTTTGCTTATAGGAATCAGGTCCATGTTTCTACTGGGTTTTCTCCATTTTTCTTGTTATTTGGAAGAGCTCCCAGAGGTCCTATGGAAATCCTCAAAGATCCCTTTACTAACAAAACTCTAGTGACAGTGTTTTTCAGTACCATTACGTGCTGGATTTGCACAACCGGATAAGGATGGGTTGGCAGTTAGCTAGAGAGTCTCTCAGGGAATCGACCTCGAAGAAGTACTGTACTGCCAACACCAAAAAGCAACGAATTTTGCTTATATTACAAACGTAAACTAGACACTTACAACCTGACAGTCTTTGACTTTGGCACCAAACAAGGAAAAAATTTCATATGGAATGAGAGCCAAGCAAAAAGAGGATCCATTGAAATTGCCTCTTGCGTTTTTAAATATCTACAAGAACAAGTAGAGCAACAGAAAAAGAGTAATATTATTTTCTGATTCCTGTTCAGGCCAAAACAGAAACAAAAACGTCATGGCCATGTTGTGGTACATTGTACAGTCAACTTGCATAGATGAAATAGAGCACAACTTCTTTGTTAGAGAACATTCTGAAAATGAAAGTGATTCTGTACATTCAAGGATCAGCAGGGAAAGCAAAGACTTGAGTATATACACAACAGGACAATGGGCAGCAACCATTAGAAATGCCAAACACAGCCCTCCTAAATATCAAGTCACAGAGATGGCACAAGAAGACTTTTTGGATTTCTGCAAGATTGCCGACAAATTAAAAAATGTTAGACTAGACGAGAACAAAGAAAAGGTCAACTAGTTGCATTTGAAACGATACGTTGTGAAGAAGGAAACAGTGAATGAGATTCAAGTGCTTACAAGTTATAACGGCCAAGGGAGGACCATTCACCTGACTCTCAATTTGAGAAAAAGTTCGCAAGAGCTTAGCCACCACACCATCAAACTGGAGCAAGCCTACTCAACTCCTCTAGCTGTAAACAGTCATCTACGAATAAGGATGCATTTGCATTGTTTGACACTGATTTCATGATGTTCTTTATTTTAAGGTTGAAAAGCATTGGGGAGAGTATACTACCCTGTGGCACTCCATTTTCTTGGATGTAGGGATCAGATAACTGTGCATCACTTTTCACTCGAAAGTGACGATCACTTAAGAAATTTTGAATTAAAGTGGGTAGTCTTCCTCTAAAATTACTGTCATAAAGATACATCAGGATCCCATGTTTCCATGTGGTATCATATGCGTTCTCCAGATAAAAAAAATACAGCTAGGACTTGCTTTTTGCGGGCAAAGGCCTCGCGAATACCACTCTCGAAGCGTATCAAATGGTCTCATGTGCTAAAGTCTTTTCTAAAGCCACACTGATATTTGGAAATTAGAGTTTGCGATTCGAGTACCCACACCAATCGGTCATTTACCATTCGTTCTAAGGTTTTGCACAAACAGCTCGTGAGAGCTATTGGTCTGTAATTGTTAGGATCAGAAGGATCACGGTTGGGTTTGGGAATGGGTATAATGTTGGCTTCTTTCCATGAAGGAGGGATTATGCCGGATGACCATATGTCATTTAAAATTTTCAATAAAATGTCAAGGCACTTGCTAGGGAGATGTGTCCGGAATTGATAATATATACCGTCTGGACCTGCTGCAGTTTCATTGGATTTTTTTAAAGCAGCCTTTAACTCTGACATCAGGAATGGTTTGTTGTAGGGTTCTATATTATCTGAGGAGAAGTCCACGACTGCTTTTTCTTTGGCAGTTTTAATATTTTGGAAGTGTCTGGGATAGTTTTCAGAAGATAAAATTTTGGAAAAAGTTAGAGCGAAAAAATTACAGTTTTCTTTTGAGTTTGTTAGAAGTTGATTATCTTTTTTCAGGTGGGATTTCGGTGTTGAAGTCTTTCCTTTTATTTTCCGGATTTTTCTCCACACTGATTTCATAGAGGTGTATGAGTTTAAACCAGAGACATATCTTTGCCATGATATCTTTTTTGCTTGTTTAATTACGGATCTAGCAGGTGCCCTTACTTTTTTCAAATTGATTAAAGTTTGAAGGGTGGAGCTATTGAAGAATTTTCGCAGGGCTTCTTTCCTTTCCTTTATTGCAGTTTTGCAATCTTTGTTAAACCAAGAAACTCGTGTGAGATTCCTGCCCGTTTTGTATATGGGAATTGAAGTTTTAGCGACTTCAATGAGTTTGCGAGAAAAGGTTTCGGTTGGGTTTTCGGATTTTGTCACAGCCTCGTCAATAGATTTGAGGCATAGGTCGCCAAAAAGTTGCCAATTTGCTTTTTTAAAATGAAAAGTGGCATCATCCTGACCAACATTTGTATTAGATGAAAATGTTATTGGGAAATGATCGCTTCCACACAAATCGTCGTGTACATACCAAGAAAAATCTAGAGCAACAGTGGGCGAAGCTATAGTTAGATCTATAGCCGACGTACTACCAGAAGCAGAATTTATAAAAATTGGGACTTTATCATTTAGTAACATATCATCATTTGAAATAAGGAAATCTTCAATCATTTTTCCACGCTGGTCCAGCCGCTCATCTCCCCACAAGGGTGAGTGAGCGTTGAAATCTCCTAAGAGTATATATGGTTTAGGTAATTGTTGGACTAAATCAATAAAAGAATTTATAGAAATATTTTCTCCTGGAAGGAGATATATAGAACACACTGTCACTGCCTTTGGACAAGATATTCTTGCCGCTACAGCGACCAGGTTGGTATTTAGGTTTAATTTTGTAGCTCTTATTGAGTTTCTTATGAAAAGTGAGGCTGCTGTAAGTGCCATCGGTATGGGCACGGAAGCGAAAAATGCAGAAGACCGGAGGCCATCTGTGCCAGATGTGGCAGGACCGGGCACAAAATAAAAGAGTGCCCCAATGATCCCCGCTGCATAAACTGCAGGGGGGATCATGCGGCCAGTGACCGAAATTGCCCGAAATTCCTAGAGGAAAAAGCAATACTACACTACCGTGCCCACCATGGAGGCACGTTTCAGCAGGCCCGTGCGGCAGTAGTCGTGGAGGTGGCAAGGGAAGTACAGGCCAGATCCTTTGCCACCGTGGAGAGAAAGGGACCTACCAAGCTTGGGGAGCCCCAGATAAAGAAAAGCATACATACGACTCCTGCGCCGGCGAAGGCGGCTCCGCCTAAGGAGAAACTAGCGAGAGAGACAACTCTAAGAGATCGCGGAACAATAGAAAAAACTCCAACGGCACGTTTCGGTACCCAGCCCGACGTGCCGTTGGGGCAAATAGATTCTATCTGGGAGACACCAATAGAAAAGATTACTCCTGTAGGCCGGACGATCTCCCCCCACCCCTCACCCTCTCCTCCTTTACCCCCTTCCATCGCCCGAGATGAATGTGATATGGACGCAGACTTGGGTGCCGCTCTGGGCGAAGCTTCCCCCAAGTATCCGTCCACACAAAATAACATTGTAAATGAAAATATAAAGGTCTAGCAGGACCTCCATCTGGAGGCCTGCCGGGCAGCAAGTAAAGTTTTAACTGTATATAAGATATTACATCTTTTATGACTTTTAACATTTTACAATGGAACATTCGTGGCCTCAGGGTCAATTTGGAAGAACTTTTGAATTTAACCAAAAAGTGCAATTTTGGGATTATGGCTATCCAGGATAGCAAGCTACCTGAAGGATGGTCCCCTCCTCGAGGCTTCCAACTGCTCAGCAGCGAAGATCCGTCAAGGGGAGCCTCACTTTTCATAAAAAGGGTGCAGGGGAGACCAATAAACGGCGTATGTCACCAAAGTCAGAGCATAAAAAGGGTGCAGGGGAGACCAATAAACGGCGTATGTCATTAAAGTCAGAGTATAAAAAGGGTGCAGGGGAGACCAATAAACGGCGTATGTCATTAAAGTCAGAGTATAAAAAGGGTACAGGGGAGACCAATAAACGGCGTATGTCACCAAAGTCAGAGCATAAAACGGGTGCAGGGGAGACCAATAAACGGCGTATGTTGCCAAAGTCAGAGCATAAAAAGGGTGCAGGGGAGACCAATAAACGGCGTATGTCACCAAAGTCATAGCACAAAAAGGGTGCAGGGGAGACCAATAAACGATATATGTCGCCTAACTCAGTGCCGCCTGAACAGAGCACAAAAAGGGTGCAGAGGAGACCAATAAACGGCGTATGTCACGAAAGTCAGGGCGGCCAGAGCAGTGGTCAGAATAGGCAGCAGAATCTCACCGATTTCGAAACGCCTCAAAACTATCGCAAGAAGTTGTGGACACACAACCTGACACCCTTATCTATTGCATGGGTAGAGAAGCAGAAAAGATATTTTGCACCTTCACATTTGAAGGAGAACAAACCTTTGATGATATCTTCAACAAGTCTGAAAACTACTTCATCGTTAGAAGGAATGTTCTTTATGAAAGAACAAAGTTTCATGAAACTGAAAGAAAGCAGAAGCCAGACGAGACAGTAGAAGAATTTTACAGAGATCTAAGAGACCTGACAAGGCACTGCCATTACCAAGACCATCAGTCTGGACAAATTAGTGACAGGATGGTAGTAGGACTTAAGAGCAAGAAAGTCAAGGAAAAATTACAACTAATGAGAGATCTCTCCTTAGAAAAAGCTGTTGAAATCGTAAGGCAACAAGAACAATTAGAGCTTCAAATGAAAATGAGCAGAACATTTGGTTTTATTACATGATATAATGCTTGAAAACCTGGATTAATTATTGAATATTCCAATTGCCAAGGCAGATTTCTCTTAAACAAAAGTCAAATTCAGATCAGCAAGATAAGTTAATTTCCCACAGGGACCAATAAGGGGCCGTTCAAATACATTTGTTTCTTTGTTTCCTACTGATTTTTCTCCTCAGATCATGTCAGACCCAAAATACAGTCGATGGCAAAAACTTGGCACACTGGTTGGGCAAGCTCGTTCCTCAAAAAGCTCAAGAGATAGAGATGCTTTGACATCTTCCATATGGATTGATTGATTGAAATGTTTACAAGCCCAGTCCACCATTAACGATGATCTCAGGGCTTACGATCTCTTCAACTTTATTTCGATACTTTAATCTTGCCAACCTATCTCATATAATAAAATCAAGTTTCTACCATATGGAAGACTGTGAAGGATGATGAAAAGGCCTATGAATTAAAGGTTACCTCCCTTTGTCAGATATTTGCTCAACAAGAAGCCAAGAAGCTGAAGATGTGGCAAGGTTTTCTAAGTTGTAAGTAATTCTAATTTTATACTATACTAACAAAATGACCCGCTTTTACACGGGTAACTAAATATTCGAAAGTATCACCATAGAAGGCCCACTAAGAAAACTGTGTGTTTGTGTCAGATGGTCAGGGTTCCCGCGCGGGCATGAAAAAAACTTTGAAAATGGCCATTGGGCATGGAAACTCCTGGAAAAACGACCTTTCAATATTATTGAGGACAAAGCGCCGCCTCGGAAGTCACCAAGAGAGCCATTGTTGACCATCTCCTCGCAGTCTCGGACTGGGGATTCCCGTTCGACATGATAGACCTGCGGACGGCTGTAAAGAGGGTGCTGGATGTGACAGTGGCAAAATTCAAAGATAATGTCCCTGGTCATGATTGGGCTCTGAGATTCATGAAACGCCACAGCGAAAGAGTCAAAAACCGCATGTGCCAGAATATCACCAAGAAAAGGGTACCTGTGAGTGTAGAGACCGTGGCCAACTACTTTGAAGAGCTCTCTAACTAAGACTCTTGAGGGAGTCCCGCCTGAGAATATCATAAACTATGACGAAACCAATCTGACTGATGATCCTGGTCGCAGGCGCATATTCCGCCGCAGTGTCAAATATCCGGAGAGGATCCTGAATGGGACAAAGTCATCCATATCACTCATGCTGGCTGGAACTGCATCAGGTGACCTACTTCTCATCTACGAGGTCTACAAAAAGTGAAAATCTTTGGAATACCTGACGTCAAGGTGGACCTCCCAGAGCTAGATTCAATCGGTCACGACCAGGCTAGTTTGACCATGTGTGCTTTTACGATTGGTTCCATACCGTCGCTATCCTGTACTGTCCAGCACATCCAGGAAAAAGACCTTATTGGAGACAATCTGTCTTCGCATTTCTCAAATCAGATCATTATAGAATATGAAGAAAATAACATTGACCGCAAGTGCGGAATCCATCCCCTCGACCAACCCAGTCTTAAACCGTCTTCCCAAACACCCCAAAGAGTCAGCTGCAGAGACTGAGCAAGTGAACACTTCTGCTTGTGAGGTTTTTTTGAACCACCTCAGTCATGTGCGTAACGGTGAAGAAGGTCCAGCAAAGAGGGCTAAGACTAAGACTAACCCCCAAATGTACACCCAGAAAGAGACATAGTCAACAGAAACATGTAAAATGTACCTGATTTGATAGACTTCAACCTTCCCCAAACTTCAAAAGAAAACAAGAGGACATGTTATTATTTGCAAAGGTATCAGATTGGGTTGTCTAAAGAGTGGTCTTAGTCACACCAATCCACGGTACCAAAGGAGTAGCCCCACGCTGGAATCCAAACTAATGATGACGCAGAAAGAAGTCGAAGAGCTCTCTGGAAAGTTACGTTACTCTGAGAAGAAAGTACAGAACGACCTTTCTGAGAAACTCATTGATGTTGAAACGAAAATCCATGGAGATCTCTCGGAAAAGTTGATTGGTGTTGAGGGGAAAATCCAGAAAAGACTTGACTCCGATATTTCAAAGGTTATTTTTTTGAATCAAAGTTATATTAAGTACCTTTTAAAAAAACTTTAAATCAAAGTGATAATATATTATCATCAATATTCATCAATAATATATTCCTAGAGCACATGAACTCCAAAGACCAAATGCTCTGAATTAATCAACTTAAAAAACAAGTTTTGCATCCAAGTGTAACCTCTATATGTGAACTGCTCCCACAAAATGAGTGTGTATGTGGAACTTTGTGATACATCATATAGATGGCCTCTAATAGAGTTGTGTACATCATATGGATGGTCTCTAATAGAGTCGGATACATCATTGGGATGGCCTCCTATAGAGTTTTATACATCATTGGGATGGTCTCTAATAGAGAAGTATACATCATTAGGATGGCCTCTAATAGAGTTGTAAATACTTGTATACATCATTAGGACGGCCTCTAATAGAGTTGTATACATCATTGGGATGGCCTCTATAAGCTTTCTATGTGGGTAAAAATTACTTTGATACCTTAAGTTGGTCTGGGTTGTCTAAAGAGTGGTCTTATTCACCCCATTCCACGGTACCAAATGAGGAGCTCCACGCTGGAATCCAAACTAATGATGACGCAGAAAGAAGTCGAAGAGCTCTCTGGAAAGTTACGTTACTCTGAGAAGAAAGTACAGGACGACCTTTCTGAGAAACTCATTGATGTTGAAACGAAAATCCATGGAGATCTCTCGGAAAAGTTGATTGATGTTGAGGGGAAAATCCAGAAAAAACTTGACTCCGATATTTCTAAGGTTATCTTTTTAATCAAAGTTATATCAAGTACCTTTTAAAAATGCTTTAAATCAAAGTGATAATATATTATCTAGGTAAATGAGTTCATCAACAATATATTCCTAGAACACATGAACTCCAAAGACCAAATGCTCTAAATTAATCAACTTTTTAAAAAAGTTTTGCATCCAATCTGAGTCACCTCTTTACATCATTGGGATGGCCTCAATAAGCTTTCTATGTGGGTAAAAATTACTTTGATACCTTAAGTTGGTCTTACGTTAGTGCACTTGAAAGACACAAAAGCATATTGGGTTAAAATTTTCATATTGTAAAAGCCTCGGTCAATACAGTGTTCTAACAATCTTTAAAACAAGTTCAAAATATTTGATGTCCTTATATAAGTAGGTGTAATGTAAACTATCATAAACTTTCAAATGAAATAAAAAGGTCTTTTTTTCTTAATATTTGACCAAGTACTCATTTTCTTGAATATACCGGCACTGCATGTACATTCATTTTGTGGACGAGCTACACATATGTTGGTAACAAATGATAACATAATCTATGGACAAGTGTTGCTTGTAAATTTTTGTCTTGTGGAAGAACTGAAACCTCACATATGTCAGTGATAAATGTTATCTAAAAAGAGTGTAAAAATAATTTTCAGATTAATGGTTTTTAGATGTCGTAAGAAGTTCAAGAAAAATTATTATCAGCTTTTTTATTCTTTGAAGAAGCCAATTTTTATGCCTAAATCAATAAAATCTAAAAACTGTATCATCGATATTATTTCAGACGAAATACGAGAAGATCAATAAAGAGAAAACATTTGACTAATACAGGCTGGTCTGTAACTGTTCTGATGGAGAACGGAGTCGTTGTCAAACTACTATAGTTGAATTCTAAGCTAACAGATTAGCTCATTACAAAGCATTAAGAATCGTTTCTTTTTTCTTGCCTTAAAAACATGGCTATCCCAGAAATGATTACAGATTTTCTTTGTGTATGTTTTTTTTAAAACTTTAGAACAGAGTTATGCTTGCTTGAAGTATTTTAAATTCATTGATCTGTTTTTTTTTGTTTTTTTTTGCAATTTGTTATATTGTTTTTTTATGGTCTGGATATTGATTAGGAAGCTAACTTGTTCAAATATTGAGGTTAAATGGCACATTTCTTGTTGTTTTGTTTTAAGCTAAGCGAAACCACTACATAAAATGGCCAAAAAATCTTGGGACTCCGAGAGCTTTGGAAACTCAAGCCTAGGGTAAAACTGTTTCTTTTTCTTGGTTTTGTCATTGCAATGTTTTTATCA